>OX235262.1:159463137-159614536 GCA_944472135.2 Trichobilharzia regenti
AAAAAGTCAGTTCCTGACACAGGTTGGTCCCGCAGTTTACCTATACAAATAACATTGGACATCTGAGTGATACCACTAATAACTTTCTGTAAACTCATATGGCTGCATGAGTTTGAGTAGTGTTAGTACAATGTTTTCTTATCAGTCGCTCCGTAGAGTCAGGTGTTGCCACTGTACCTCATTAACTGACAGATTCAAATATTGCCTTCATCTCAAGAATTGTACATCGGTTAATATGCCTCTGATGTAGTATCTGTTGAAGGATGAAGATACGATCAGCCGATTCTACCACATCAAGGTATAGGCAGTCGGTCTTGGGTTAGAATCGCGCTTCACCTACTTTAAGGTGGTTAACTGAGTAGTAACATCAGTTTTCACATAATATCGCTCATATATATATGTATATATATCCTTGCTAAACTTGTTGTGTTTCTATGTTTTGTTATCAGGTCAAGAAAGTAAGGGCGCTATGTCAACATCACATCAAGATAGCTCATTTTCCATACAAAGCGGGTAAGTCTTATTTCCATATATCCAATTATATGTTTCTCTTTATACGCATAGCTGTCACTTGCTGTAAAGCAAGATGTAAGCAGTTTCTACCGTTTTAAATGCTGTCTAGTTATTCTAAAAATTGACATTGCTAAGTACTTTTTGAAATTTATTTGATCAATGTGGTGTTTCGAGTGGTTTAGTTTATAACATTACTGTAAAGATACATGCAAGTTAGCTTTAGTGATGAGGTTTATTTGAGATATGATTTATGCATTTAGAGTTTGGTTCTACTGAGATGACTTGCTTCTCTGGTGTAATAAATCCATAAAAGTGACTTAAACTGTTCTTCATCAAATTTAAACAATAGTTACAAACTTGGATAGTCTCACGTGAGATCTAACAGTAAGTATCGCTCACTGCAACTTCGATGTCTTATTATTTGGTACTATAGTTGATTAGATGATGAGAGCCTAGGTCTCTCTTGCTAAGTAAGCTTGCTGCAACACAGGCTGAGAGCTGGACAAATAAGTGGTTGCATTCCTATTTTTCTGATAGAAAGCAGTGCACTGTCTACAATGGAAAGTCCTCCACTACCTCTCTTACTTTAGCTGGTGTTCCTCAAGGTGCTGTTCTTTCCCCTTTTCTGTTTTCCTTTTTCTTACATGACTTGACTCATTCTGATGTAACCACTTTTGTTAAGTATGCTGATGACTTCTCTGTTTCTATGCCTGTCAACTCTCAGTCAGATTGTTCCAAATTAAATAACTTTCTGTCGGAAATTAGTCAGTGGTCCTCTTCAAACGGTCTTAAGTTGAATCTATCTAAATGTCAGTAGTCAATCTCACTTTCAGACGAAAATGTGACCTGCAACAACTAGTTAGCTCACATGGCCCCACTATCACTGATGGCATAGAGGTTGAAATTACATCTAATGTCAAGTACCTTGGGCTGAGTTTTTCCACCGATCTTTCCTGGTCCTCCCAGATCTTGCTAGTTACTAGAAAGATGTTTCGCTTAACGTTCTACATTGAGAAGTTTAGGCAGTCTGGTATAAAGCAGTCTTTGCTTTCTCAGTTTGTCAATTCTTGTATTGTACCCATCCCCCTTTACTGCTCCCCATTAATCTTTCCTGGACTACTTAAGAAAGACTTTACTTTGCTGAGAAGGGCACTAAAAGCCGTTAGTAGGGCAAGTGGGATATCGTTAAACCAACTGGTTAACACTATTGTGGATAAACATTGTCATGTAAGAAACTAGCGAATACAATATTGTCAAACCTCAAGCATCCCCTCTATACGCAGCTCTCTCCTTGCAATTCATCTGGTAGGACTAGAAGCAGCTATAGGAGGCTATATGCTAGGACTACCAAATACAAAAACTCCACTATACCATATCTGACACAGCTGTTATGTGATGAGAAATCCGTTAGGTTACGATCAACTTACTGCAGCACTCTAACAAATAGTCCCATTAGTTTTTGTTTTCCTTTCCTCGTTATTATTACACTGTTATTCTCATATTCTATTACACACTAATTTTATATTACATATCCTGTGGTGTATTGTTTTTAAATGTAAACGCTACGCTGTTGTTTTTATTTATCTTTTATTTTTTGGCGTTGCTTTTTTGATTTTAAAAATCGTATAAAATTATGAGGTAATTAGATGTAATATATTGTGATGCACGCTGAAAATTCCATACCTGCACCACAAATACTGTTGGGAATAAAGCTCTTATTATTATTCTCATTGCTATCAGTATTAGGCAGCATATTTGTCAGTGGTGCACAATGACTTATGCCATATAGAGGTATTAGGCTATTTCTAAAATTTAGTTGGTGTGATATTAATCTGTTAATGGGACCGGTATCACTCGCGTACACGTACTAGTGATTTCATGTATTGTCAGCATAGTCGTGGTATTATCACGAAAACTTCATTTTAATTGCACAGAATATGTGTATTCTTTTTCAACTGATTTCGAAAATATTCCATAAAACTGCTGACTATTAGCTAGTAGTTGAGAAGCGTGCTCTGATCCGTGATTAATACATTTACTTATTTATATACAGTTTCTAAAGAAATTCATTTGATTACAGAATCATTTCTCGTTTATTTGAATTGAGATGAAATCTCATCCCCAATCTGTAGGGTTTATGCTTATTTTATTACACTGATCACTATATAGTTGTGACGGATACTGCAATGGGTGAATGTGTCGTACAGGCACAGCATCACTATTCTGTTACATTAGTCAATGAAGTCCAAACCACCGTCAAATTTGGCACAGTGGTTAGGACTCTCGCCGACCATGCACATGGTCCGGGGTTCGAGCCCACGCCGACGCACACTTGATATCTATGGTCGGCCTGCGATTTTGGGCTACTGATGTCCATGCTGAAAATTCCATACTTGTACCAAAAATACGGTGTGGAATCAAGCTGTAATCAAAAATAAAAAGAATAAAAATAACTGCAAATTTTATGGAGTAATACTGGTGCATTTATTGATGTGTCACACTAATCCCCGAAAATAGCTATCTACATCAAATCGGTTTCTGTTATGGTAAGCTTTTTCTTACAGCTGAAGACTGACAACTGTTCTGCGTAAATGTTCACCCTCCAGTACAATAATGGCGACGCCTTTATAATGAAATACTGGGAGATAATAAACACGAATACTGGAAATATAGAAAATACTACTGCCAGTCAAGTCAAGCGATGAAAAATAATGGAATTATATAAACGAAGTTAGAGAGTTGTGTGAATACCTTGATATGATTATGAGAGATACATTGTACTCGAAACGTCTTCAGTAAATATTACTGTATAACACTGTGAGACTTGATCAAAATAAATTTTACCCATAATGAAATTATACGCTACCACAGTGCACAAGTTCTATTCATATATAAACAAAAATACTTGACTATTATCAGATAACACCTGTTACCTGTTGAGACAGTGTTCCCCGAGCTGTTGTTTGTTCTTTGGATCATTTTCGCCCTGCTTTATTTAGTAATTCCCAGCCATATTGATTCTATTTCTGCGCAAAATTCTACCTTCGTCTAGTTTTTGCTTTATTTGTATTATTCGCATAGTAAGCTAATATCGAAAATCGCTTTGACTCACAAATTTTGACTGGATTATTTGTTTGTTGTACTAGTGTCCAGCAGTTAATTGTAATCCACTCCATTCATTTTGAATTTTGTTGATCCATTTATTAATTTTCACTATTTCTATTTTACAAAGCAGATCAAGAACACATGTAGCCAACCGCTTGACCACAGATTCATATCCATTCGGTAGAATAAATACGGGGCTAGATACGTCAGGGTCTCCTGTTTCCGCATGCAATTTTTCAAGCATCAGCAATTCCGCGAAAACGACTGAGGTCGCATCTGATGTCACAGATAAACGGGAAACTCCAAATTTGCATAGTCCCATTTCCGCTTCCCCGTCAATTCGTTCAAACAATTCAACTAACACAGCAGTTGATGTCGCGAATAAACCTATATTATCACCAGCTCCACCCTCTGAAAACAGTTCTGGCCTTAATAGAGTGTCAGATCCTTTGGATAGCACAGAAATAAAATCGTTTTTTGACCCTGTGCTGATTTCCAATTATCATGACGAGTCCTTGCAACGTTTAGAGCAAGAGGTAGGCTTTACATAAATAAAATTTGTTGTCTGTTTCTTGGTGGCACTTGTTCTGTACATTTTTTATTCGCATTGTTTTTGATTTCTCTCACTGCTTTCATTAGTTGAATGCAATAACTCATTACGTAAATTTTGTTTCAGGCTCAAATTGAGTCAAAGAATTTTGATCGCCTCCAAAGTGTTCTCTACGGGGAGCTTTCGGCGGAGTCAAAAAAGTTACGTGCTTTAGTTCGGATAAGTGAAGCCAAACTTGCTATCCACAAAGAAAAGTGAGTCTTGAAGTTTTTAACCTACCACTACTACTCAATACTTTATATATCATGTTTTTCGGTATCATTTTACTACTTTAAATAGTTACATCGATGTGATGTATGTTTGAGTTGTTAATACTTCGGCTTAGTTACCTAGCAGCGCCCTGTTTAAGTAGACGCCATACAAATAGTTAAGAACGGTCGATGGAAGACATGATTAGTTATCAAAGTTCTAAATAAAGATGATCCTTTACAGTTGCATGCGCAATGGTGGGAGGGGATGTGCAGTGTTTTTTATTGCAGATGTAATTAGGGATTTGCTAAGACCTGCTTAGCATTCCTGGTTTTGCATTAATGTTGTTCTTCGTTATTACTCCTTTGTCTCACACCTCTGTTTACTGTCTCTATTATGCTTTTCTTGTACTTCCTTCTCTTGCTTTGCGTGCTACACGGAGTGTGGCGACTTGAACTGTTGCACATTTGTGCAAAGTTCTATGTCGAAAACAGATAGACAGACAGACAATGTTAGCCTGTCACTCAGCCAAGGAAGGTATAATATGTCGAATAAGTTGCACAAATTAACGGAATCGTAAGCAACAAAATATAACTTAATTCTCATTGTTTGTTATGCATAAAAAACTATCATACGGGTAGGTGTCACTTCCAATACTGTGGACCATTTAATTTTTATCACTCAGATTGGCGAAAATCCTCCATTAGGAAGATAGAAAGTTCAGCTTAATTTTTTGTCTTCTAAATGCTGGTATTAATGATGTAACTTTTTAGCAGTCCATTAAGTAGCTTTTATGGTCCAAGCAGCAAACCTAACTACACTTGTAACTTAACTACTGTTGTAACGCGACTAGAAACAGATTGTTGAGGTGAAGACATTTCTTTATAAAAAACTTTTTTCCTTCCTCCAGGCAAACGTCTCTACAGGAGCTGATGGACGCAATTGAGGTGCGGAAGCATCTACCGAATTTGTCTTTCGTGGATGATGTATTATAAATACCCCAGGTTTCTTTTATTTACTTCCCACGTGTGATAATAATGCTTTATCGGATCTCATTCTTTACGCTCAACATGTTTATACTTATGGTGGATGTTTTGGTATACTGTGTATCTTAACCCTTGCTAACTTAATAATTCTTCATTTTGTACTGTGTTTAAATTTCGTGATCTTGCAATGTTTCTTAACTTCTATGAATCGGCTATTGATATTCTATTTTCTTACAGTTTTCCTTCAATCAAAATTGATGATGCACACTTTTTTGTAAGCGATTGTACAGTTGTACACTTTTTAGACCTAATCAGAGTTTAACTGATGTTTTCTTCGTTTTCTCTGCACAAAAATGCTTAGTTCTAAAAAATTTGAAATAAAAGAACTAACTTACACAAACCTCAAACAATTTTTTTTAAAAATCAAACATAAAAAAGTACATCGGCGCAGAACTTATTGCGCTACTGGTTATGTGGGAATGAATAGCTGTTCATACGTAACTAAAGTGAACAAGGAAGTAAAAGGGTCCTAAGGTGCTGTACAACACTTTACAGGAAACGAAATCACCAACTTTGAGAAACCATCATTCAGGAGATCAATTATTATGTTGAAATTAATTAGTATAACGGCTTGTTTGTAATTTAATCAACGTCTACTGAATATTTCCTCCGTTAGTCTCGTGTAATCGGTTCCTGAAAAAAAAGAAAAATACCCTGGGGTAAATAATTCTGTTTATAGGGAAGTTTTTAAAAGTTTTCAATTAAACTGAAACGTTTCTAACATCGAATACCTAATTTATTCGCTCCTTCGCTTGAGTCATAGGGAAAAGACGTACTGGGAGGCTACAAATATAGACTCCTGATGTATATTTTCGTCTTTATTCATTTCTGTTCTGGTAGGTTGGAACACCGACTTGTGTGCCGGGCGGTGTGCTTTCAGAGTGCAGTTTGATTCATCCGCTTCCTTAAGCGTTTAAAAAACATAAAATATTAGTTTATAATCGCATCACATGAAGAATTAGCGATTGAAAATACACATATGCTTTCGACTTACGAGGCTTAGTTTATGGATACTGTTGGTTATTTCTATTTGCGGTACCAATGTTGAACTGTCGTCAACAGATGCGTCAGGAATTGATGGCATAGCAGAACGTATTATAGAAACCGGCATAGCAGAAGCATACGGTGTTTCAGTGTTTCTTGAGTTAGTTGTCTTAGTAATTTGCAGTGCGAAATCAACTGGACCATCACACACAACACAAGTCAGTGTTGATTGAGCTTCTTTGAAAAGCTGTTGAAATTATAAACCAAGACGTTAAAAAGACATGATTAACAGTAATTCAGAGGTTGCTACATTACATTGTGTGCGCATATAAAAATGGATGCAACAATACTAAACAGCAATCTTTTATTTCCGACATTTAGTGATGTCGAAGCAACAATGCAGAATACCATTAACTGTGGTGTCTATACTAGTGCGTCCCATAAAGTAATCATCTTCGGAGAATAAATTTAAAGAACACTCATACCGTGCTTCGTGTATGATGGTGAAATAAATCACCAGTTTCGAAACTCGTTGTATGTGATTTTAATTAAATATGTAATATGACTCACATGCAATACTTCATCTAGAGTAAGCCCCATCAACCAGTGCCCGTTAATTTCTAGTAATCTGTCGCCTGGCTTCAACCGGCCATCTCGAGCTACGGCACCGTCTGGTGTAACCCAAGTTACAAATATACCATCGTCATTGGCAAGTGATGAGAAACGTGATCCCAAAGAATTGACCAAACTGCAATCATTAGTGTTAAGTCCACCTGTAATACGTAATCCATATCGTTCTCCAGGTTTTTTGGTCACTGTAACACGCTAGAGATAAAAGACAGAATTGAGTAATTTAAATGTTCCCACAGTTTTGCATTATACAAAAAAAATTACCGTACGAAACTTACCCTCAAACCAGGAGGGGGTGGGTCTCTGCGTACTTCAAGTTGAAGTTCTTTGGCAGGTTGTATCAATGCTTGTACAGCTTCATCGTGTGTAGCATGTCTTAGATCCACTCCATTAACTTTAAGAACTCTGTCTCCAATGCGTAAACCAGTATTAACAGCAGCACCATCTGCAGAAATCTGTGAAAATCAATATTATAAGGAGTAAAAATTTGGATAAGGATTATTGTTGAGGGAGACATAACAAAATCAGGCTTTGAGAATAAACTACTAAACACAACTCTACTTGTTTATGGTATTGTGATACTGATGTATTGGCTGACGGCTAAGAGTGAAATAAAAATCTGATTCGCGGAAGGATTGACAACCGTAGCCTCCGGATTACTAGCCCAAAGCTGGTGTCTATGATACCCAGTATTAACAAGGTTACTGTCGATTGATATTGCCACAGTTAGGTGAATTTTTTAAGAGCTTTCGTATTTTTACAGTTGACTTGTAGTAATATGAGATGTATTGTGAAACAGTGTTGAAGGCAAGAGGGATTAAAATTATGAATGCTGCTGAGTTGCATGAATACTGCTTACAATTCTCTAAAAGTGTTACTTGTCTCAATATTATCTACAGTTATACAAGACAACATACTGAAAGATAACAGCGAGTGATTCCCTGCTTGCAGCATCTATAAGGAGTTTATTCAACTCATTGTGAAATCTTTCTAAGTTTCAGTTACTTCCCTAATCTCCACCACCAACAGTGATAAATATGATAGCATACATTCTACCGCTGAACCTAGAAATTCAACCACCAGGGTTATGTCTGCTTCAGTGCTTTATTTGGGGAGGGGGGGGAGAGAGAGATATTCCGAGTACAAAAGACAACTGCAAAATACAGGAACACATCTTTGGTACGTTAATAGGATAAATAACAAATGAACAAAACAGCGAACATGAAACTCGGATTTTTGTATAAACAAAGCAATGATTCACTGTTATGAAAGCTAATAGTCATTAATTAATTAATAAATATTTCCGGTACAATTAATTCTTAATGTTTATATGATTATTCATCGCACAATAAACTTTTAATATCCTCATAGTTCAATTGATCAATTATAAAGGAATTTAATGAAGTTTTCTCGCTTGAAGACGAATTCATCGTTATAAGCTATACAGTGCTATAAATTAGCAATATAATATTCATCCACTTACTCAAGTGAAGAGATTTAAAAATATAACATATGGCTGTATTTAGTTGCTTGGTGGCTACAACCATCCGTACTCCACCAACACCCATTATCAATATTTTTTAACATCCCAAGTAGAATATAAGACTTCAAGTTGTAGCCTTGGATTCTCGGTAATATTAGGTTTAGTTTTACGGGGTGGGGTGGGATTGCAAGGCTCACACCCAACCTTCTCACTTAACCGGGCTTAGGAGTGTGTCGGACAGGGATTGAACTACGGACGAGGTGCATGGTTGGCGAGCTTCGACCGCTAAACCACCGACTACCCCCTACCGATATTCAATAGTAATTTCTAATTAAATTAATTCGCATTTCTCGTTAATTGATTAACTCAGCGTTTGAAACGATGAATGCATGGTTCAAGCAAGTATCAGTGGAGATACCATCACTCCATGGGATAGCTGACATATCTGGTTGACGAGCTTGAAATAGGACGACACGTGCATCCCACTGCTAATCACCATCATCATCGACCATGATAAGTCTATAGCAGTATTGATCTTCCTGATTGCAGTAGATTAGATAATGCGACAAACAGCGGGCAATGAGGAAACAGGCATAAAATGGACTCACACAAAAAACTTGGAGGATCTGGACTTCGCCGATGATATATGTCTGATTTCCCACAAACTGGAAGATATGCAAGTGAAAAGCAACAAGTTGGTAGAAGAAGCATCAAAGATGGGACTTCAGGTGAACATAGATAAAACAGAGGTGATGAAGATTCCTGGCCAATACCAACAACAACAGACAACAATCAGTATAAATGGGAGGAACCTGAAAGAAACAACCTCCTTTAACTACCAACCTACCTGGGAAGCATCGTTTCAACTACAGGCGGAACTGACGAGGACATCAAAGCCAGAATCGGAAAAGTAAGACAAGGTCCATTACTCTCGAGTCTATGTGGAGGTCAACAGCACTCACCATCAAAAATAAGATCAGGATTTCCAACTCGAATGTGAAGTCAGTGCTACTTACTATATGGATCAGAGACTTGACACCAAATCATGAAGAGCTCCTCAAACAAACTACAGACCTTCATTAACAGTTGTCTTCGCTCAATACCACTCAAGATCACATGGCCAGCCAGAAAACATCAGCAACAGGGATCTCTGGCAATGAGCGAACCAACCAGGAACCGATTGTGAAACAAATAGGCAGGAAGAAATGGAGATGGATTGGATTGGCCATACTCTGAGAAGAGAAACCATCAAGTGACATCACTAGACAAGCCATTGCTCGAGTGGAACCCGAAAGGGAAGCGGCGAGCTGGTCGTCAGTGCGAGGGTGACTTGGAGGAGGTCATGTGAAGAGGAGATGAAAGCATGTGGGCAGACTTGGAGTGGGGTGAAAAAGTTGGCAGAAAACCGAAGGCAATGGAGACGCGTGGCTGAAGCCCTATGTTCCTCTAGGAATTAAAGGATATAATAATAATAATAATTATATATATATATATATATATCCTTCGTATTTCAGTTCATAAATTTATAACTGATCTTAGTAACAGAGTCAGGAAAAAGACAGAAAAAAATGTTATAAAATAGTTGGTCACATTATCAAAATGACACATAAAGGTACATCAATTTTCACAATTCACAATCATTATTACTATTATTACCTTGGATATAAAAATACCTGGTTCTTTACTACCAAATGGAAGACAACTTATATCTGATCCACCGCAGATGGCTAAGCCAAGTGGTCCACCATCATTACGAAGAGTGATTTTCTCGACAGGTATACCCTTTTCACTATAGAGATAAACTCGAGAATCAGGCTTTCCAGAAATATAACTACTGTCTGAATTGACAAGATCGCCTGACTTTGTAGTGCTTTTAAAATCATCCAATCTCTTGATACTCGGTATTGATGGTGATGTCATAAAACCATTAGCTAAATATGTCAAAAGAAAAAAAAGGGAAAATAAATAAACAGCATTAAATCAAAATAATATGTAAACACTAATGCATAGTTACATTCACTAATTAACAAATTCAGGTTAGGGATAAAGAATAAAAAATAAAAATGTAAAAACTAGGACTGCTCTGTTGTTTTGCATTTGCTTGGTAGACGTGATATCCACCTCTATCGAACAAATGGTGTGTAAACGTCGCACCAGATCGCTCCATTTCCCTTTATGACTGTCAGACATGGTCATTGAAAGTGGAAGACATGAAAAGGCTGGCTAGGTGTCTTTGATCATAAGTGTCTGCGTTCTGTCTCCAGTGTTAAGGGTGAGTAATACTAAAGTTAGGCGTCGAATGCTAGGTAAAGAGGGGGAGTCACTCGATAGGGTTGTAAAGCTGCATCAATTGAGATGCTTAGGGCGTGTGTTGTGCATGCCTAGGCACCGGCTTCCTTGACAGGCAATATTAGCTGAAATAAGATCGATGAAGTTGGAAGAGAGAGGTAGTGGTGGTCAAACCAAAACATAACTTCCTCAGTCCATGAAATCTCCAAGTTAATCACGTCGGGAGGTGTAGACTGGTCTCCTGGCTGTGGTTCTCGGGATGTTAAAAACCAATGGAGGGAGACAATTGGTAATATAGCTCAAAAGTGTTCTCAATGGCTGGCGCAGATGCATTCACTCTTTGTGATTTATAATACCCAATAAAACTATATTGTTCTTCCATATTACTATTGTTTTTTGCCTCATATTTTTGTTTATTATGTCTCTTCTTAATCTCTCTTTACTTTCCTCTTTTTTATGTGCTACATGTGGTGGTGTTGTAACTTGGACTGCTGCACATCTTTACCAAGTTCTGCATTTAAACCAGTCAGTCAGTTAGTAACTGGTATCATGTGTTTACTTCTTTGTGTGGTGCTGACTGAATTCTGTCAGTTAAGTTTGCAATATGGCTACCATGCTAGGAGGCTTGCCATCATAGTGCACTCTGAATTGTTGTTATTAGATGGTTAGGAAAGAACCTGTTTTCGTTCTTGTTGGCAGTCACCAATCAACAAGGTGTATCTACAATCTTGAAGGGACTTATATCCCTGAAATTCGAACCCGCGCCACCCAGTGCTGCAGTCAGAGACTGTCGAGAGGTGTAGACTTCCTGGTTGGGGTCTTCGGGATGCTAAGAACAATGGGCTGGAGACAATTAGTGATAAAGCCTAAAATGGATCTCACTAACGCAGGTGTATTCACTCTTTATCGTCTTCTATATTCATTGAAACCCTAACGTTTATCCATGTTACTATTCTTCCTTCCTCAATTTTCTACTTTTTGCATCTCTTTTTTTCTCTGCCTTTGTGTACGTAATGGAGTGTGGCAACTTGAACTGCTGCACTTGTGTGTGCAAAGTTCCAAATTGAAACTGTGTCAGTCAACCAACACTGTTTTTTTAGTAATGATTCTACATTATTTAGAAATTCATTAATATGTCATTTACCTAACCCAGACTGTTTCTCTTCAGTCTTTTCTGTTCCAGTTGGAACATACACCTTCATGCTTTGAAGTTTCAGTAGAAGTACTGTTTTTTTGTTGGGTGGAATTGCTATCATCCTCACGTTCACAACTACTTACCCTCCTCTACAGGTCTACTATCGCGGTTAGTAAACTAGGCGAGGTTTAGGAGTTTATCGACCGGGAGTCGAACCTGGACCGCATGCGTGGTTGGTGATCATTCTACCACTAAACCCCTGATACACATTCAGCCTCTTTATTACACTTTTATTCTCTGGACTAACAGTATGCCTGTATAAATACACACTGTATGTGCCACTCGCCTAACTATTTGTCCCTGTCATAATACTATCACCTCTACATATTTATCATCAACAAATTACCAGCAGTTTCTTAAAAAGAAATCAATCATCAGGTTACTTATAATAACAAAAAAAGCTTACATGTTTTTGAGAGACCATTGAAATTACCATTCTCATCAGTAGTAGTATTAGTAGTAGTATAACGAAGCAGTTCAACATCTATAGACTGAGAACCAGTTAATAGTGAAATAGCTTCATCGTGACGAGCATTCCTAACATCAACGCCATTTATCTAAATGAAATGCCAAATAACAGATGAGAAATAAGCATACATATATAGTCCAAAAATCTAAACAACTATTGAATGGAACAAGAAATAGACGGATGAAACTCCTGTAACTTTATATACATCACTCAATTTAAAAATGATGGCAACTATTTGAAAATGTGGGCTATAATCAACAGTATGCTTCTTGGAAGCTAATATAGGGATAAATGTTGAATACATATCACTTGGTGTAGTTGCGTTCTCTGAGTCAAACGGCTTAGTTGCTAAGCTTTTTATTATTTTACGAGACAATATCCTTAGCGCATACTTTAGTATGAAGTAAGATTTAAGAATTCTCCATAACTTTATCAGTCATCCTGAACGTGACTGGTTGTTTGTATATTGTATATTGATAGCAATTATTTTAAAATCTCTAATGCGAGATGATAAGTCATGTCTGTTTTATTTCTTATTATTGTTTGCTGAGCTATTTTTTTTCACTTTGGAAAACTCCTGTAGTTGTCAAGCTCTGAATTCAGGTTTGAATACCAGTAAAGTAGTTCTAGGACTGAAACCAAAGGTTCAAAGCCTCTGTGATTCTACGACAATATGAAGTCAGTGTGTGCATATTATTGTGAAAAGAAAAAATTACGAATCTTCATTAGTATAGAACAGAATAAATATACCTACTTAGAACGTAATTCAGTCAGTAAAAAAATCTAACATGCGAATTGTCAAGAACGTGAGTGAAAAATAGTTTTAAGCTGAAAAGGTTATTATTATTTCATTTAGTTTCTAGAGGGACATAGGGTTTCAGCCAGACGTCTACAGTGCGTTCGGTTCTCCACCAGCATTTTCACCTGGCTCCACGTCTGCCCACATGCTTTCATCTCCTCGTCGCATGACCTCCTCCGTGTCACCCTCATATTGACAACCAATTCGCCACTTCCCATTCGGGTTCCACTAGAGTTAGAGAGAGAGCTTGGCGTGTGGTGTCACGCACTTAATGATTTTCTCAGAGTATGGCCAATACACCTCCATTTCTTCCTGCATAGTTGTTGCACATTTGGTTCCTGATTGGTTCGTTCCCAGAGATCCCTGTTACTGATGTTTTCTGGCTGGCTATCTGATCTTGAGTACTATTGAGCGAAGACAGCTGTTGATGAAGGTTTGTAGCTTGTCTGAAGTGGTCTTCATGACACGCCAAATCTCTGACCGTATAGAAGCACTGACTTCACATTCGAGTTGGAAATCCTGATCTTATTTTTGATGGTGAGTGCTGTTGACCTCCACATAGACTTGAGAATAATGAAAACTTGCCTTGCTTTCCCGATCCTCACCTTGATATCCTTGTCAGTTCCGCCTGTAATTGAAACGATGCTTCCCAGGTAGGTTGGTATTTAAAGGAGGTTGTTTCTTCAGGTTCCTCCCATTTATACTGATTGTTGTCTGTTGTTGTTGCTGTGGCTGTCTCTGATGGCCAGGAATCTTCATCACCTCTGTTTTATCTATGTTCACCTGAAGTCCCATCTTTGATGCTTCTTCTACCAGCTTGTTGCTTTTCACTTGCATATCTTCGAAGTCCAGATGGCCCAAACGACCTTAAGGCGCTTTTCGATTAGTACACTATTTTTGCTTAGTTCCCTAAAACTCATATTTCTCTGATATTTTTGGTGGGGAAGCTGGGAATTTATCGTAATTATTTTACTTCCAAACACTAAATCTGTGGATATAATCTTGTTGACTGATAATACTCATAATTATCTGTTTGGCTTTTGTGACTATTTAGCACTAATTAATGTCGATAATTATATATATTGTTGGGTTTACAAAAACTGAACAGATTACCACACTTAAATAGAATTTTGTTTGTCGTGAAATTTACGAAAGACAACATTAACTACTCTAAACATATTAGTAGTATAAGTAAATGTAATAAAAATGCGTAGGATGCAGTTGTTTGTACACTGAAGTAAGAGGAAACAATATTCATTCACTATCAATCATGGAGAACAGAAGACAAATTCACCTATCCATGTATCAATACACATATCAGATCAAACAAAAAAGGCTATCTTACACTAATTATTTGATCTCCAATCTGAATCCGACCTTGTTTTTGAGCAGCTCCGCCTTCAGTTATTTTACTAACATAAATAGTCTTCAAAAAAAGAGAAAGAAAAATAACAGGAAATGTATGTTAAGTAAACACTCTACTGAGAAGATAATAATAATTACACAAGTATATAATTAAGATTCCAACATATAATTTTATTTGAAATAGCAAAAACAATTGGTCGATTATTATTCCCTTGGTGGTCCTGGACAGAACATAGGAATTCTGCAGCAGTACAACTCCATTTCACACTATGTTTTCTGCAGTCTTTTTTAGTTGAACTGCATTATGCTTATTTACTGATGCCACTTCAAGCTTATTGAATAATAATACTGTATTGCTCTGCAAAATTAGTTACCATTATTCCACTGTAGAACTTTATCTTATGCAGTTTGTATATATATGAGAAATGGACACAATGGTGGGCATCAGCACACTGTTTTTCAAATGTAGCATACTGTTCTACTAGAATTGAAGGATAAACTAATTCACCATTAAAGTATTCTGTACATCGATTGTTGCTAAAATCAAGGTCTTATGAAGACTAGATTGGATGAATAATATACACATTCGACAAATGACTGAATGACTTGGGCTTTCAACGTGGAACTTTGCAGACATGTGCAACTCTCGGTATAGCTCACGAAGATAGAGAGGAAAAAAATTCAGTCAAACTACTACAATGAGTTGAAGTGTGCAGAGGAAAGCATAACTACACATGGAGAAATATGAAGACATACTACAAAGCTTGATGCACAGTAAAGAAAGAGAATGTCTATTCCGTCATCAACTGGGGAAATCTACGCAGTAACGTTCCACATAAAGGAGACACAGATAAAGATATCAAAACCAGGGTCAGAAAAGCAAGACTGGCCTTCATTACCCTGAAATTATCGTGGATATCTCTACTGGGCTCAGCTTCAGCGACGTGATCAGGATTTTTAAAACTAGTGTCAAGAAAGTAAAGGGTTCAGAGACTTGGTGCACGCGTCACCAAACTCATTTCCAACATCTAATACAGGTCTTCATCAACAACTGCCTTTGTTCGATAATGGAGATCAGATTATCAGAAAAAGATAAGCAAGCGAAAAGGAATTGTGGCAGTGAACTAACCAAAAATCTATGACTCGCACAGGAATTATGCATGCAGAGGGAAATTAAGGCAGTTTGAACATACGCTTAGATCATCATTGAGTGACCCTCCGCACCAGGTAATCAGGTGGAATATTAAAGGGTAAACGATAAGTTAGACGTAGGCTTGAGCGTGACATGAAGGAGACCGTATGCGGAGGAAGTGAAAGTTTGAGGGCAATCAATCGTGGAGCCAGCTAAGAAAGACTGCAGAGAAAAGAGTGATATGACGATGCGCTGTTGAAGCCCTATGTTCCACTCGGAACCCAATAACAATAATGATAATAACAGTTAGTTATTTAGCTTCATATATAGCTCATATATGCGTGTAGCCTTACTTGTATGAAACAAGTTTGAAAGTTATTCGGATAAAAAAAAGCCAAAGTATTATGTAGACGACTTATGTTGCCGTGGTTACACAGTTTAACTACAAATACCATCAAATTCCGATTTCCTTCTTAAAGACTGGAAACTCAAAGAAAACACATAATCTAAATAATGTTGAACTTAAAGTTCACTTTGTTACTAGATTAATATAGGATAAAATATAACAAGTTAAGTTCCATCTCATATACGACGAACAGTAAGATTCAATGATAAAATACCCAAATATGAGTCATATTCATATTCTGGATATTAATGGAATACTGTCTGGTTAGAGGATGGAGTAAATTTCGAACATGGCAAATACTGACTAGTGTATAATGAAGGAGAACAATTGCAGTTCAGATGGATTATTTTTATGTAGTTGTGTTCTTTGAGCTGGACAGCTTTACTTGCTTAGCTTTCGTTGTCTTACTAGACCTGATGTTGGTGCTCCAACTCCCAAAACTGGCCTACTAAATCAGAAGGGAGGATGACAGCGATAGCTGAGGTAGGCGTTGCAAGAGGCATATCACGACCAATAGCAATATCAGTCAGTGGTTTCACTTTAGCCAACCAACTACCAGTTGTAGGGAGTGGGAAACGTGCAGCATCTTCAAAAGGTGGACAGCCATCTACATCCATGGTTACAACATGCTGAACCATCAGTAGAACAAAGCCCAGCACGTAATTCTCCTGACGACTTTTGTCGTGTTTTGTCAACTTTCTTTCAACATGGTGGAACTCATCACAATCACATAGCAGTATGTTCTCATCCTGGGGTGGTGAAATGCCTTGTTACCTAATAACTATATCAGTTTATCCACACAACTTCCTGACTTTTTAATACGTTTAACTTTATCCCACTCTCTATTGTGTGATTACATGTAAGTGAATGAATGCCATTCCCACTAGATTTTTTAACCTACTTTTTCTAAATATATGAAGACCTATCAGAAGAATCCGAGTAGTAATATAAACAATGAAAATGTACAATATATAAATAATTAGGAATTTAGAGCTAAAATATACTACTCTAATTATATATATGGGATTCTTCATAAGGCTAGAGAGAATGAGGGTGACATTTAAAAAACCAACCAACACACTAAGAAACAAACTTTATCGACACTTAAGGACCTAATAGACATTCAATTAGGAAAATAGTATAACTTACCAAAAAGAAGAAAAAAAACCAGCCATGTAGTGATTTTAAAGTCAATTACATTTGGTTAAATTAGTCATTTAGGCATTTTTAGCTAGAACTAGACTGATGGACACTGTTAAGATAAGTAATCTAGAAGAAAAAATATGCCTTATCCATTGCAGTGCATTGCATTGATTCACACATGATAGAGTGTGGGGGGGGAGGTTAGGATAAACGCATTAAAAAGTGATACAGTTAAGTTGAGAGACAGAGGTTATACATTTACACATAAGAACACACACAAACAACGCAAGTCAATTAATGTAAGTGTAGAACTCGGGAATTGTGGTAGAATATATAATTCCATATTAGATAAGTTTATTTTAATAATCACATAGTAATGATACAGTACTAACAACTGGATGATAAGGTTTCCAGCATAAATTGTTGCCACTCATAATCACGTTTTCACAATTTTTCTTATACATCTTTTTCTCTCTTTTCTGTCTCTCCAACTTTCCTTTGTTGTTTGTTGTCACTTTCCATATCTCTGGCATAGGTGTTGAGTCATTCCAATTGCAAGTGTCCAGTGTTAAATCGATAAACAAAGCTTCAGTGACTAACCCCTCTCTCTCCACCCATCTATGTTACTTTCTAATACCTTCACTCTGTCCCATCCACTCTGTTGTGTGATTACATACAAGTGAATGCAGTGCAATGCAATGGCTGAGCTTTTTTCTAGGTTATTTAACTTACCAGAGTCGATTATTTTAGATCTAGCTAAATTTTTATATTCCAATAATCTAGTTGACCCTGATCTACTAGTTTGACCTACGTAATTGACCTCACAGTCACTATATTATTTTTCTTAATCGGATCTATTGGGTCCTTAAGTAGACAAACTTGATCTCTGCGAGAGTTGTTTGGTTCAAATGCCATCCGAAATCCAGTCATTGAGAATTCTACATAATGCTTCTGACCTCCCTCCCTTATACAGCAGTGCTACAGAGGCTTTGAACTCTATATTATTTTCGTCATTTTTACGGCTAATCTTAGTTTTTCTATGATTCTTCATATGTTTCTGAATAAATTCTGGTTATTCACTAGTAATATTTCCTTTATTTGTTTGATTTCATTATTCAAATCCTCTGGCTTACTAGAGTTAGGCTGTTAGCCCGATTATACAGACACTTAACTAAACCAGTCTTTAGCAGTTATGGATGAATTAACGTCTAAGCGTTTATTAGAGCGTGTCGATTTCCTATAAATGCTTGTATCTAACCCACCGTCATGTTTTCATTTTATTCTAACACCTATACCGGAGATATGGAAAGTGGCAACAAACAACAAAGGAAAGTTGGAGAGAGAATGGAGAGAAAAATATATTTATAAGACAAATTGTGAAAATGTATGATTAAACTGATATGATTATGAGTGATCATTTATGGTTAAAATGTCAACCAGCTGTTAATAATGCATCATCACTGTGTGATAATTAAAATAAGGTGAAGGTGAGACAGGAACTCATCGAAGAAGACATTGTGAAGTGGTCACGCTAAGTCATGAATTGGCAGAAGCTAAAATTCATGGGCTGGCCATTGGATCAGGTCCCAGTGGCTTAATGGTCTACGAGCTCGCTGACTTTGTAACCAGAAGGTAATGGGTTCGAACCCTGGCGGTGGGTGCGTACTGTTGGAGAGTACCATACTAGGACGATGCGGTTGACTGTCCAGTACTCCCAGGTGGTTTTCCAGTGGTTCTCTAACTGATTGTCAGCTCATGATGAAATTCTCGAAACAATTAAAATAAAATTATCTCAAAATGGAACAATGCAAGCCAACTCCCATATATGATTTATATACTTGCTCATTTAGTTACTTACCTGAAGTGATCTTAAGCGTTGACACATTGAAATAATAACACCACATTGCAAACTTGACTGATAGAATTCAGTCTGTACCAAAGAAAGGACTAGACACGTCCCACTAGTTACTAGTGTCCAATCAAACTACCCACTACAATCCTACAGGAGGTCAATCGCGATTCTGAATAGCTCAGTGGTGACGTCTCTGACTGCAGCACTGGGCGACGCGGGTTCGAATCTCAGAAGGAACATGAGTTCCTTCAAGGTTGCAAATACGCCTTGCTGACTGGTGAGTGCCAACTAGCACGACACCTAGTTCGGGTAGGGCTTCCTGTGGCCGATTGCCTTCAACTATCTAATAACACCATATTTTAAGCCTTTTTGTTATCGTCTCGTAAAGCTAAGTACATAATATTCCTTATTTTTTCGTTTTTATAAATGACAACCGATTTTGAAGTTCACATGCAACTGTTAATTTCAATACTTCATTTTAATTTCACCATTTTATTTAAACTTAAGAGGAAGAATTTTTAAAAAGAAAGTTTTATATATGTAAATGCATAAAGATTAACTCATCTATACAACAATTATAAAAGATATATCAAAGTATCAAAGGTGGTAAAAGAGAAGTTAAATCCAGACTATTGAGAGTCATTTTCCACCTACATTTGAATGCGAAACAGTTATAATTCACAGTAATTATTCATAATAAATATTATTAATAACAGTAATAAACAAACTAACGACATTAAACCAGAACATAACATTGTACAGACCATATATATGTATATAGGTAATATATATACATGTCTATGCTGAATGCATCTTTATTCATCCCTTCAAGACAAACAGAAATTAACTGACTCCACAACAGGATAAAAAAGGGAAGTATACTTCACTTCCATATATAAAGTAACAAATAACAAAACTACAATCAATCGAGTTTACTATCTTTTGACAATATTAGAATAAAGACTTGAAATTACAGTTTTGTAAACAAAACACACAAAAACACTGGATAGTCATCAATATATGTGAATGACTTATTAATTAAAGATCAGATCAGATCAGATATACATTTACACAGACCTACCTCAAGAAATTGGCAGTTCTGTGAAAGTGAATGAAATTCAGTGGAATGACTATAAAATAGTAGTAGTACTAATAGTAAAAGGAGTATTGGCAAGTAACACTTATAATTTCTTAAAATACACATTTGCAATTTGATATAACAGTAGTTTAATAATAAACATCATTCACAAAATCAATCAATCAATCAATAAATGAATACATGGACACCAACTTCATACATGAAACACACTCCATGAATATTTATTTATTTATTTAAGCGAATTTTTGTATTTTAAAGTGACAGTTTGCAGGGACTTGATTTGGTTGGTTACAGGTTCGACCATGAGATGACAGCAATTGGAGAACCATTGGAAAACCTGCAGGCAGTACTGGACAGCTGTTTCATCCTTGTTTGGGACTCTTTATCAATGAGTAATCCCCTCGGAGTTCAAACCTAGGACTTGATTACATCGGTCCTTTTAGAACGGCGTTTATAGTTGATAAATTAGGCTATCAAAATCGAGCGTCATTACACAAATCTTTGTGAAAAACAAGTCGTAGAAGGATTTTCTTAACATTAGTACTTCACACTTAACTGATTATATCACAGTTTATTAGATCATATACATTCATGAAGTCAGGATTGAACTCAACGAGTTTAACTCAGTAACATTGTACATATCTTACTTAGTGATAACTTTCAATAATCTACGTTATTGAAGCTTTTTTTAGTCGCCTTGTTATTTTCTACACGAAACTTCAATTAAATTGTACTTATAACGGCAACACCTTGTCCTAAATTTACTAAATTTTCAATAGATTTCATGAATAGACTGTGAGTATTGCTTAAATACTTTTCAGAATTTTACTGTTTCTTATTTCCAGCAAACTAAATAAAGTATGTTAAATTTAAAGTAAATAACCCATTTACTTTAGTAGTCACCTAGGTCATGCATAGTTGATATCAAGATATTCATGAAAAATAAAGGGCGTGCCTTTCAAGCAACTCAAATTTCTCCCTTTGGGATAAAAGTACCTTATTAACATTATGAAACTGAAAGATATTCAGGTAAACACCGGTTTGCATAAAAACAGTCAGTAAGAGGAGGTTTAGTAGAACAGTCAAAGCAACTAGAAAGTTACTAAGAATGACAGAGAATACCGTTCAGGTTACCTCAGAAAGTACAGACTAACTAGTTTCTTATTATACATACATTTCTTAGCGTTCTCAGTGGAACAAAGCGCTTCACACTCGAGGTTTGGAGTTTCAGTAGCAGTGTAACGACAGAAGACAAGGGTCAGGCAACATATCGTTTATCAGGAGATATCAAGAGATTTTATAGATATTTATGTACATTACTATTAGCGTTATTGACAGAAAAGAAGCAACGTCTTCCGATTGGTTGTTTTCTTGTTGAAGATTATTCTGTACTGCTTGTGACTGTTTCTTAGAAAGTTAATCCATATATCTGCAAATCGTATTTGCACACGTTAAGTCTGTTGTGATTGGTTAGTGAGTTCCTCAGGGTTAAGCTTTGTTATTGTTTTTTATCATGACACTGAATGATTTAGGATGTGAACATTGACGTAAATTGTTGTCTACAATTTTGGTTAGCAGATAGCTCTCACCATAACAGTATCGTCGTTTTACGGGGTAGATAACCTCATGCCCACCTTTACACCTCTTTAAGGGGCTTGCTATTGGTTAAGCGAGGTATAGAAGTGTATCAGCTGGAAATCGAACTCGGACCACATGCTTGATTGGTGAGTATTCACCCACTGAACTGCCGACACACACAAAGCTTTATTCATTAGACCTAATTGGGCTTTACAAATTAAGTTATTTTTAATAGCTTTCAGGATAATATTATTATGAAACGATATTCAAACTCACAAAAGGATGATTTATTTTATTCAGCAACTCGAATGAAAAAATAAGACAGCAAAGCATGTATCTCGTATCCATGGTTCAACGGTAGAATAAATGTTCACCAACCATGCAGGAAGTCTGGGTTCGAATCCCAGCTGATACAATATTCTTTAACCTCACCAATCATCCGGTAGTAAGTCGAGAAAACAAGGAAGATTGGAATAGAGGCTAGGTAACCCCATCCCCTAAAAAAACAACACAATCGCCTCTGAAACTTCAAAAAGCTTGGAACTCTATGCCCCACTAGGAATGCAAAGAATGAGGAAAAAAAGGATAAAAGGCGCATATCATAAGGAGCACGGCCTTGAACAATTCCAGTTGGTAACCATCTTTAGAAACTAAGTGTGGTTGTCGATACTTTTTCTTCATAAAATAAACAATTATGAAGGACTATGAAGGAAGCATCTGCACAAGAAGCCGACATGTCAACCTGAGACCGAGCACTTCGGTTCAAACAATCGACGGGAAGATCTAAAATTGAGTTAAAATTAATATGACCCGTTGCACAAGAGGTGGCTCTCGTGGCCCAAGTGGTCTAGTGGATAACGCTTTGGAGTTTGAAACTATGGGCACTGGTTTCGAGCCTCAGTGGGAACATCATCACTCACTGGGAAATGCAAGTACATCCAGATGACGAGTCTCAAATAGGACGAAATGCGCATTGTCCTGGATTCCACTGCTAGTCACCATCCACCAATTAAGTTAAGGACGTTAGATTCGACAATACAATTTACAAAAACGTTTTAACATTCATCAAACAATCAGTTGGTTTGATTACCTGTTACACTTCAAGGACTATCAGTCCACATTATTCCCAGCTTATACTGTGTTCAAAACAGACATCAAGTGTCTTTTTTTTTTAAACCTCAATCAAATATCCCAAAACTGATAGAAACCACAGATTTCAAACGTTAATTTATGACACTGGAAATACTGAATAAATGAAGCAGTCCTGAAATACTCCTAACTTGATTGGACAAAAGTAACGCATCTACAGTTATCACATTCCATATACCACATAAGAGTAGGAAAAGAGATTCGAAAGAAAAAATGGACTCCCATTATTTTCAAAAAGGTAACAGAGGCATATGAAATCTAGCTTAGGAATGAGTGTACATATAAGACATCAAATCAAGTGAAAAGATTACTAACACAAAATTCCTTCTACATGAAAAAACAAACAGTACACACCCACCGGGGTTGGAAACCAGGACCTTCTGGTTACAAGGTGAGCTCCTAGACCACTGAGCCACTGGGGCATTGTGAAATGGTAGCGCTGTATCGTGAATTCGCAGAAGTTAGAATTCAAGAACCATTGGATCTGGTCCCAGTGGCTCAATGGCTTACGAGCTCGCTGATCGTGTAACCAGAAGGTCCTGGGTTCGAACCCCGGTGAGTGCGTACTGATAGAGAGTCGCAAACCAGAACGAAACAGCTGTCCAGTACTCCCAGGTGGTTTTCCAGTGGTTCTTTAACTGATGTCAGCTCATGATGAAATCCTCCATACAATCAAACAAAATCCCTACAAAACCAATTTTACGATTTGAACGTTATGTGAAATAGCTAAAACAAACAACACTGACACTGTCTACAAACCACCCTAGATACTGTGAATAACATATAAACAATAAAGCGCCTTTTTAAAACTCAAACTACTCAACACATTTACGAAGAAAATCAAACAGGGTTGCGTGACATATTCATTCATTAAAATGAAGAGAACAATAAGAACAAAGCAATATAGAGAATTCGAAGTAATTTCTAAAGTTTTGTATAAAATGGTTTTCTACTTGTGACAAGAATGACAATACTACAATTCTATACACGATCGATAAACATGCGAAAAAAGAAAAAAAAAGCAGCTGAATGAAATTATTTATCAATATTATTAAAAAAAAATTATGAAACTCACTTCATTATCCAACGGTGGAGGAAGTGAGCCTCGACCACCAGCAATACTAAATCCAAGACCATTTGAATCTCGAGTCAATGTACAATGAATGTGCTATATAAAATCAATAGATAAATAAATGTTAGCATAATCTACTTCTGTGGGTAAAACAGGACAGTGTGATTCACCACTGGAGTGAGAGAGAGAGAGAATATGCTTAGTTGGGACAACAATTAAGGTTGATAAATACAATCTAACATGTTCAAAGTTATATAAAACTTCTTTTACAAGAATATTCTGAAAGGTCCAAATCAGACCTCGCATTTAGAATTATGTGCCGACAGCACCGATACCATCATCACATAATGGTTTAAAGAGTAGGGTAAATGCAGATATATCATACGGTAAAACGGTATTGTTTAATGGATGATGAGTTCAGAACACAATTTATTCTTCATAATCATATCACCGACTGTAACTACACAACTTCGAAACTTTCGTCTTATACTTTCCTTTATTCCTTCCTATTCGTCGTAGGGGTAGTGGGGTTTTCTGGATGTTCGGAACAGGTATTGACTCAATTTCTATTGCACGTATTTTCAGTTGATTCGTTTAATAAAAAGCTTCGATTTTCAATTTCTTTCTCCCCCCCTCCCACCTTGTTATATTAGATTTTAAGGACGTCATATTATCCCATCTTATTGTCGTGTAACTCCGTATGTGGTGAGAGCTGGCTGCTAGCCGAAATTGGTAGACAGTAATTTACGTCAATGCTTATGTCCCAAATATTGATCATGTGAAAACAAGATCAAAGACCGACTCAATCACACACTCAAGCAATCACAGCAGACTTCGCGTAGGCGGACACAATTAGCAGACAGATGATCTAACATTCAAAAAACAGCCACAAAGAGAAACAACCAATCAGAAGACTGTGTTGTCTGTTAACAATAATCTATAATAGTGTACATGAAAATCTATAAATATGTGTTGATTTCCTTAATAAACGATCTGTTGCCTGACTATTGCTTTCTGTCGTTACACGTACAGTCCTATAGCTGAACTACTTGTTTCTAGATTTCTTATATTATCCGGGTCAACAGAAGCTTTACTTATCAAATCAATTAAAAATACGTACAATAGGAATGATTTGACACCTGCCCCGGACATCTGGAAATTCCTACAACCCCTACGACGACGAATAGGAAGGAATAAAGAAAACCATAAAAGGAAAGTTTCGAAGTTGTGCGCTTACAATTGATGATGTTATTATGAAGAATAATTTGTATTCGAAACTTTGTCATCCAATAAATAAAATACTGTTTCGCTGTGTGATATATCTGATAAACAAATTAATATGGAATTACATGCTACCACAGTGCTCAAGTTTGACACACATATTAGTTCTTTAAAATGTTGTTTCCAGTAATTCGGAAGAATACAGACCTAGTGTCTGTGCTTCATGAGATAGCCTGATACTGACCATTGCAAGGACAACAGGCTATGCAATACAAATACATTCGTGTCTTGAATTTACGATTTGAATATTTTGTATCATTCTTCTTTACCTTAATTTCTTTTCCATACAGCTGAACTTTACCAAACTTAAAGGATAGACAAATTAGTTATATAAGGTCGTATTTTACGCATGTCTGTCTATCGATCTATCTATGCATAAATGACTACAACACATTTATGAAAACACACTTGGAAGCAATCAAATCCCTGCAGGTCAACACTTGAAAATTAATCTGGTGCTCACTAGTGTAACTGACTACAGGACTAAGTTGCTTTGAGAGTTCTAGTGAGAAGTTGTGAACCAGTGGGGTCCACATCAAGTCAGGTGTGAGAGTCCCAAACTAGGACGAAATAGCTGAAATTCAATGGTTTTTTCTAGCTGGTGTAAATCTGTGATCAAACTTGAAAGCAATCAAATACCTACAAACAACAGTAAGATGTTCGATAGTATTACACAGCTTGTTCCTTTCATTGTAGCATTACTCAACAGCATATTAAAAAAAACTAATACTATCTACCTAGTAGGACTAGTAATAGAGAAGATTAGCAGCTAGGGGATAAGGGTGGGAATGATTTAGGGCTTTTTAAGCTTTGATATTTGATCACGTAAGTTTTTATCAACAGGATTAATGATTCTAGTTGCATGAATAATATTCACGTATCGTTCCTCTTTTCATTCGGACTTTGATCAATTATAATTGAGGAGAGAGAGAGAGAGAGAGAGAGAGCGGGAGAGTTTTTTCTGTCGAATTCTATATAACTTTTTGAAAGTTGAAAATTCCAATTCGGCATTCTTCAAGGAGTGAAATTTTTTTTGACTACAGCAATAACGACAGATGGAGTAGAATAAAAAACGGACTATTATTCTTTGTCGTTGGTGTTTTATCATCAACTGGTTACACAAGATGGATGATGAAAGTTTAGTAGGTTTTATTACAAGTGGACATGAAATGTTGAAGAACACTAATGTAAAACGGTCATGGTATATAATTGTTTCAAAAGGCTAAGTTAGTTTCTAAAATAAAACACGAAATGAGGGGTAAGAGTAGATATCAATGCAATAAAGATGCGTTCATTTTATCTTGCTGCATGCGTTAATTCCTAGGTGTCTTAGTGTGTAACAACAGAAGTCACGACACGAGAGCCAAGGTATATTTTTCATTATTGGTATCGCTGTTTATTACACATCTACACTTTATATATTCGTTTATCAATCACCGAGCGTGTGATTTCGGTTTACATCAAAACAACATCAAATAGAATGTTCAAATAGATAGATGTATGCAGTATTGAATTGTGGGAATATGCGAGCATAACATTCCGTTCGCACACAACGTCTGTATCACACCACCACATTAGTAATTACTTTTGCTATAGTATGTGTCATACTTATTGATCTGGTGTGTTGTCTTTACTTTAGTTGAATACTCTTCTTCCTTCTCAGTAAGCTGAATTAATTACATTTTGAAATGTCAAGCTTCACTATAGACTCTAAGATTATCAAAGTACTATGGCGGTAGTATTTTAATTCGGTAAACTCGTGAACAGGAACGAGACTATTAGAAACACGCTTTCGCAGTGTTTTCATCAAAACGCGATTTAAGCAAACAAATACGTAATTTTAAGTATTGGTTTTATAGGAATTTTGTGTTTGATTGCATGGAGGATTTCATCATGAGCTGATATCAGTTAGAGAACTATTGGAAAACCACCTGGGAGTACTGGACAGCTGTTTCGTCTTAGTTTGGGACTCTTCAGCAAGGTACAGCAGGTTGAAGATGAGGCAGTAACTCATCAAAGAAGACATTGAGAAATGGTCGCGCTATGTCGTAAATTGTCAGAAGTTAGAATTCAAGAACCATTGGATCGAGTCCCAGCGGCCCAATGGTCTACAAGCTCGCTGACTTTGTAACCAGAAGGTCCTGGGTTCGAACCCTGGTGGGTGAGTACTGCTGTCCAGTTCTCCCAGGTGGTTTTCCAATAGTTCTCTAACTGATGTCAGCTCATGATGAAATCCTCCATGCAATCAAAAACGTATTTCCGGTATATTCCTATCAGGCTTTACAATTACATTACAAAATATTAGCCATTTGAAACACTGTGGATCAGCTGAATTGAATATAATCGAAAAGAATGTGAGCAGAATAATTATTATAATAATAACACTAATAATAACCGGGACAGCTATTCTAAGTCAGGGTTGAAAGCGATGAGGAAGAAGAGAAAGAGTGAAGAAACTTTTTCTGAACACAGAAATACGCCTAGAAATCTTGTATGGCAACTGTTTCAGCTATGCTTAGTAATCAGAGGCGCACAAACTTAGGGAATTGAGGTGACACCTTGTATAGAATTGTAAAGGCGTAATTTTTATTAGTCTTGTGATCCGTTTCAACAAGGTGCCCCAATATCAAAATCCTGACTAACTTTACGACTCCTTTATCAAACCACGTTTGACAATGCACAAGGCGGCGATGGGCTGGCTAAGTCGTTCTACCTATGTAACTGTCTCCAAGAACAGTTAAATTTATAAATTTATGTTGAGGTTGCCAGACCCAGTAGTTTATCCTTCAGCTGCATTGGAATTGTACGATAAAGTGGTGAACTTTAAATATAGTGTTGCGGTTTAAAAACGTTTTAGCTATTATTTTTCGGAGTTTCAATGCCAGTAATTCGGTGGCTGTATCTCCTTTGAACGGGAAGTAATATATGCATGCTTTTTTTCCTGCACAGTTTGCAAGATTTTCTCTATATCTGTTCTCACCATGGAAACTTCAACAAATTTTCTCATCCAGAGTGTCGGTTGTGCAGATTTTTCTAACACGAAACAACCAAGTATAGCAGTTAGGACACTCGCCGACCATGTACATGGTCCAGGGTCCGATCCCCTGCCGACGTACACCTGATATCAATGGTCGGCCTGCTAAATTCGGACATGCTCAAAATTCCATACATGTATCAAAAAATACTGTATGGAGTCAAGCTATAATAAAAATTTGAAAATTTAAGATTTCATTTGTATTCAAAAGAAACAAACGATATGAAATGGGTGGATTGGCCAACCCATGATTTTTTCCGGAAAACGCTTCGCTTAATCCCCCCCCCCCACCATCTTACCTTAATGTCGGTAGTGTTCACAGGAAAATTACTTGCAATAGGCATACAGAAAACTTATTTAATCTACAAATGTTAGCTGAACTCAATGAACCGAACATACTTCTCATGTATTAGAACTAAGAGGGACACTTATCATCTGAGACCTGATGGTACTACCCACCTGCTGGAGCGGAGATAGGTAATGTGGGGCTCTGACCTGTGATCTATCGCAAGCTCCACCCGTCCACTTATACAAAGTTTACTCACCCCTTGAACCAGTTGATTTAATGGCCTTCCAATGGACAGAGAGCGAGAGGAGGGGGGATGATTAAAAATTAACGGATAACAGTAAAAAAAAGGTTGAAAATGAAAGCCATTACAATAAACTGTTAGGTATTCACTTACTTCAGGTATGCTTTTCGTATTAATACTTCCCATCAGCTATGAAATTGAAAAAAGAAGAGAAAACATACAAACTAAAAGGAAATATGCATCACCATTATCAAATAAAATAAACTCACATCATAAATGAAATGTATGCGCTATTTTTTTCTTCATTAGACACGAGTCAGTAACTAGTGTAATGTGTCCAATCCTATCTTTGGCGAGGACAGAATTCTATCGATCTGTATACTTTTCAAAAAAGAAACTTAACTACTAATGAATTATGTGTAAGTGAAAGTAATTATTTTCACAAATAACATGTATGAAATACAATTGTGGCGAGTGCTACTGATAAGATTTATCAGTAGTATGTAAAGAGGCGTTCATCGGTATAAAACCATCAAATAGCAAGGGGACACAGTTGATTTCAGAGAAGAGAAATGATACAGCGTTGTGCAGGTACGTGGGAGACGTGAAAGGAACATTAAAAAACACAACATGAAGTCCAGAAGTACCATAACACGAAGATCGGTGCAAATGGTGCGATGAAGATAAGGTATATATAATTTGGCTATACCAAGTCTTCGTCTCCTACCGTAACAATTGATATCGCTGTCAGGATACGAGCCTTGTTTAGTGCAGTAATCAACCAGGAAGTACGGATATATATGTCAAAGTTCACTTTTAACAGAAAGTACGGACCTAGCAGCATGTACCAGACAGGCGAGTTAACAAGCGTAAACGCGTCGAAAGCGCAGAATACGACTGTGTTAGTTACAGAATACGATCATCTGTTCACTGGAGATGGGGACGCCTACGGTTATTGTGATGAGGTGAGGCGTGAAATAAAACTTAGCAGTCGCAAAATGGCGCCAGTCACAACACAACGAGTCCCATGACATCTAGAAAGCGAAGTCGAGCCACAAGTGAAGGAGATGTTACAGGACGATATTATTGAAGAAGCTGACAGCTCATATAACTCCTCAGTTCTTCTAGTGAAGAAATCAAACGAGAAGTCCAGATTCCGCGTCGATTTCTGACAGCTAAACAGCATGACAGAGCTGAGACGTTGTGCCATACCAACTGTACAAGAGACATTGGATCGTCTACAAAGCGCGAAGTTGCTTACAGTCAGGATGTTGGCAGATACCGATAAAACAGCGTTCATTGTGGGACAGAAACAGTATCGCTCTAAACGCATGTCATTTGGGACTAGCAAGTGCACCGTTTACCTTCAGACGACTGATGATGAAGTTAACTAGAAACTTCAAAAAATGTAGAAACGTACGGTGATGATCATCTCGTCATCTACAGTCAAAACGAAAGCCACAATGTGAAATACGTCGAAGTCGTGATAAAACGCATCGAAGAGCTTGGACTGCGCATTAACAAAACCAAATCAAATGTATCTCCCTGCTATTTTGATGTTTTCATACTACTGATAAATCTTATCAGTAGCACTTACCACACTATGATGTGTTGAGAGAAAGAATAGTAGTATGCAGAAAAAAAGTTTTAGTGGATATGCGAGACGATATGGAGTGAATGCTTACGTAAATGCACGCTATTGAGAATCATTATTGGTAATATGGCTCAAGATCTTTGTCAATGATCCAGGTAGAGATGGATTAATTCTTCGTAATTTTCTATATCGCGTCGGTGGTACGGAGGTATAATGCACACCAACCACGCAGGTGGTTCGGGGTTCGATCCCCGGCTGACGCACACCCATGCCTCGCTAAGCCAGTAATAAGACTGATAAAGAGGTAAGATTGGGCATGAGGCTAGTCACCTCATCCCATAAAAATAAATACCACTGCTACAGAAACTTTAAGCTCCAGCTTGAAGCCCTTTGTTCCCCCAGGAACGTAAAGGAATTTTAGAAAAATCGATACCCATTAAACATCATATTCTTTTGTCCCCCAAATTTCTCTTTATCTTAGCCCTTTCGAATCTTTTTCTCTCCCTCTCTCCCTCTTTGTCTGATTTTGTGTGCTGTATGGATTGTGGTAACTTGAACTGTTGCACCTATATCTGTGCACCCTTCTACGCTGAAACTCAATCAATCAACGGTATTCCCTACTGAAAAGAATTCATAAGTAGTATGTTGGTGATGGTTTATCGGAAGAATTTTCCGGGAATATCAAAGCAATGGATTTTGCTGCAAAAGACAGAATTTTATCATAAATAGAAGTGTGATCAGTGTTGTATGTCATTTTGCCAAATAATAAAACTAGTCTGCAAACAAATAGCACAGTTTTCTCTCAGTTGTCAGCATATTTAATATAGCGAATATAAATGTGAATTACTTAAAAAATAAATAAATATATATAGATACACTATTATTGATTTTATAGCCTAGTCACATCAACCTATTAAAGTCATTATGCAATGATCACCTTTGACACTGTCAGTTAGGTAATTTAGTAAAGAATTAAGAAAACTTTACAAGTGACAGTCGAAATTCGAGTAAAAACAACAACAACAGAAACAACACTACGATCAATAATTATTGTCATAACTGGCATTTTAGTTTATTAATATTATTGGCTTATAAATCACAGCATAGAAGACAATCAATAATAATGACAGAAATGATCGTGTAAATGTATATATTTAAAAAAAAGAGGACTGCCTTTCTTGAAAAGAAATAATAATACAAATAAATATGATGTATAATGACGATTGTATAAACCAGCTGTTGGATATACAGAGATCATTTATATATTTTTTTATCAAGTCAAAACATCAACGATATACACCTCTTTGTTCTTTCTTTTGAAAAAAAAATTAAATTTGTCGAAAATGACAAATTTATTATTTATTTATTTTTGATTACAGCTTGATTTCATAGCGTATTTTTGATACAAGTATGCAGTTTTCAACATGTGATATCGGTAGGCCCAAATTTACAGCCGACCATCGACAAAACGACTTAGGAATCGACTTATTACTAGGGAATAGTCTCATGGACTTAGAATATGCAGATGACATAGTCCTGTTAGGGGAGGATGCTGACAAAATGCAGCAGAGTCTTCTGAACACTTTGAGCTGCGATCTTCGTATGCTTGGAATGAGATTCGCCACTGAAAAATGTAAGATGCTGCTACAGGACTGCACTACGTCAACTCACACCTAGCTTAGTGAAGTGATAGAACACGTTGACCACTTCACCTATTTGGGAAGTTGTATCAGCACCAACAGACTGATTGGCGACGAAATCTCACCACGGATCCAAAAAGCTCGAGCTGCTTTCTCTGACTTACACCATCTCTGGAGTAGGCGTGACATCCGGCTATCAACCAAGGGACGTGTGTACTGCTCAACAGTTCGCCCCGTCCATCATTGTCTATGGCTCTGAAACATGGCCAATACGAGTTGAAGACATGAAAAGGTTGACTGCTTTCGATCATAGATGTCTGCGATCTCTGTCTCACGTTAGGTGGTTTCACAAGGTAAGTAATGTTGACGTTAGGCGTAGAGTGTTGGGTAAAGAAGGAAAATCAATCGACGAGGCTATGAAGTTACATAGATTGAGATGGCTAGGTCGGTCAGGTGCTGCGCATGCCTTCCCTAACCATCGCCTCCCCTGACGGCCATTACTAGCCGACATAGGTGCAGGTTGGAAAAGAGCCAGTGGTGGCCAAACAAAAACATGGATGTCATCAATCCATGAAATCCTTGACAGTTAAACTGAGTCATGTAGGGAGATAGATTCAGACTTCCGGGTTGGGGCCGTCGGGACTCTAAGAATCAATGGCTGGAGGCAAAAGGTGACATGGCTCAAAATCGTTGTCAATGGCCAGCGCAGATGTATTCAGTCTCTGTAATCTTTCATATTCTTTTCTACCATTACCCATTCTGTTTCACTCTTACACTTGTCAAACTCTATTGATTCTCTTCACTCATCTTCTTGTCTACCTTTGTGTGCTATTTGGAAGGTGGCAACTGGAACTGGTGCACTTCGGTGCCAAGTTCTATGTTGAATCCAGACAGACAGACAGACCATTGATATCAGGTGTAAGTCGGCAGGAGATCGAACCCCAGACCATGTGTATGGTCGGCAAGAGTTCTAACCACCGTGTCACCAACGCATAAGGGGAGGGCTAGCGACCCCACCTCCGTGAAAAAAACAAAGTCTTACTGAACCTTTAAAGCTCAAACTTAAAGCCCTATGTTCCACTGGGAATGCAAAGGAATAAAAAAATGTTGAATGATATTTTGTTTTCATCCAGGACCTTCAAATAAAATATCACGTGGCAGTAGACCAAGTGAATCACTTCTGCCTGACATGAAGCGCATACCAAGAAATTATGATGTCTCTCCTTTGTCTTCTTCTTCTTTGATAAATGCGTGTTAATTTGGTTGAATGGTGATTAGAAATTTTTCAGGAATCCATCGTGTGAACCAATGACACAACCCAAGAAGAGCTATCTCTTGCATGGCAATACGCCCCAACCCATGATTATGTTTTTTTCATGATAACTGGACTTCGTCGATGATATATGTCTGATTTCTCACAAACTGGAAGATATGCAAGATAAGATCCGGATTTACAGCTCCAATGTGAAGTCAGTGCTACTTACTATATGGATCAGAGACTTGACGCCATATCATGAAGAGCTCCTCAAACAAACTACAGACCTTCATTAACAGTTGTCTTCGCTCAATACCACTCAAGATCACATGGCCAGCCAGAAAACATCAGCAACAGGGATCTCTGGCAATGAGCGAACCAACCAGGAACCGATTGTGAAACAAATAGGCAGGAAGAAATGGAGATGGATTGGCTGGCCATACTCTGAGAAGAGAAACCATCAAGTGACATGACTAGACAAGCCATTGCTCGAGTGAAACCCGAAAGGGAAGCGGCGAGTTGGTCGTCAGTGCGAGGGTGACTTGAAGGAGGTCATGTGAAGAGGAGATGAAAGCATGTGGGCAGACTTGGAGAGAGTTGAAAAAGTTGGCAGAAAACCGAAGGCAATGGAGGTGCGCAGCTGAAGCCCTATGTTCCTCTAGGAATTAAAGGATATAATAATAATAATAAACTGTCGAAAAAGTAAGTTGTAAGCCCATTAAATACTGGCAAGAGTATAAAGTGTAATTGAAGGTAATATTTTACGGGGTTTGAGCAAACTGAACAGGAGAAAATATCTGTGAAACATCGATGGGATTTGTCGGTAGCCCAAATTTTTAAGCAGGCCGCCAAACAATCACGTTAAGAGAGAATTTCAGAGAAGAAAGAAAGCAAGACGAGATTCAGAAGAACAATGATAAGCACAAATATACAGGGGAGAAAGGTGTGATACCAGCACTATTAATCAATTGTGATTGTGAATGTTAAGCGAAAAGAGTCAAACACTGAATTGTTATAAGAAACAAAAATGAAAAGAAAAGAAGAACTACATGTTCTTAAGGCACGTGAAGGAAAAAGAAATTGGTACTTTCTACTGTACTGTACTACTCACCTTAAATTCATTCAACCATCAAAAATGTATCAAAATGTGACCATCAAGAGGAAAAATAACTTCTCATTAAAATGATGATACTTAACGCATTGTTTGAAAAAGAAAATAATTATGACATATAATGTTATATGCAGAGCAAAATTCAATGTGTTTCTTCAATTTCACATGATCATATATACCTCTTCTTCTTCTTATCATATGTATGTCATTAAAAACAAGACTACTTTTAAGTGTCTAAAGAAAGGTAACAGTGTAAAGTGAAGAGAAAATCACTAAATTGATAAACACTTATCACCAAGCCAATACACAGATCCCAATCGACTGACTGGTATTCATTAACAGGATTTAACAAACACACTAGGTGTCAGTTAGTAATTTATTATGTCATCTTCTGCAATCTGAAGAGCCTGGTCGGCCAGCCAGCCTCAATTATGATCTGGGTGGGGGCATGTTGCATGTCACTATGCTTAAACCTTTTGCTTTAATCGAAAGAAGACGCATAGGCTAACTGACTCCCCGAAGTATTTCATTCCGTTCTCTTCCGGTTCCAGAGGAGAGTAAGTTTTTTTTTCAGGCCCTTTGAAACTTGAATAACAATGAGATGCTCACTAGCAACTAGCCCTATTCAGGTAGGTAGTTACCTGGGGTTTTGGTGAGAAGTCGTGACCAGTAGGGTGCAGCAGGTCGGATGTGGGGACAAATACTTGCAGAAGACATTGACTAGCGGTCGCGCCATGTCGTGAATTGGCAGAAGTTAGAATTCGTGGGCCATTGGATCGGGTCCCAGTGGCTTAATGGTATACGAGCTCGCTGGCCTTGTGACCAGAAGGTCCTGGATTCGAACCCCGGTGGGTGCGTACTGATGAAGAGTCCCAAACTAGGACGAAACAGCTGTCCAGCACTCCCAGGTTTTCCAATGGTTCTCTAACTAATGTCAGCTCATGATGAAATCCTGAAAACAATCAAATCCCTACAACCCAACATTTGAAATTTCTGTTGGCGATGGGGTCGTTAACCCATGGCTCAACCTTCTGTGTTTTTCCGGGATTAAAACCGATTAGTAAACTAGGCTAGGTGAAGCGGGAATGAAAGCTTGTGGGTAATTGCGCAACCAGGTAGGAAGGATGTTAGAAAGCAGAACACAATAGAGATTTATTGCATAAGCCCTATGTTCCACTAGAAACACAAGGAACAAATAATAATATTAACTAGTTGTTAAGTGGTTGAAGGCAATCAGCAGGAAACCTTGGACCTGGGTGTTGTGTTTTTTCGCACTCACCAGTCAGCAAGGCATATCCGCAATCTTGAGGCAATTCATACCTCTCCTGAGATTCGAAACAGCACTATCTAGTGCTGTGTCAGGTGTGCCGCGAGCCTAAACAGTTCGGCGGTAATGTCTTTGACTGCAGCACGGGGTGATGCGGGTTCCAATCTCAGGGATATAAGTCCCTTCAAGATTGCAGATAGGCCTTGTTGATTGGTGAGTGCTTCCCTGACCAGCTAATAACAAAAATTCAGAGTGCATTGTGATGGCAAGCTCCTATCATAGTGGCCACACTGCGAATTTGGACTAAATAGAATTCAGTCAGCACCACACAAAGAAGTAAACACATGATACCAGTTACTAACTGACTGGCTCGTTTCAACGTAGAACTTTGCACAATGTGCAGCACTTCGAGTTACCACACTCCATGTAGCATACAAAACAAGAGAAGAGAGTAAAGAGAGATTACAAAGAGACATAATAAACAGAAATATGAGGCAAAAACAATAGTAATATGGAAGAACAATATCATTTCATTGGGTATTATAAATCACAAAGAGTGAATGCATCTGCGCCAGCCATTGAGAACACTTTTGAGCTGTACCACCAATTATCTCCTCCATTGGTTTTTAACATCCCGAGAACCACAGACAGGAGGCCAGTCTACATCTCCCGACGTGATTAACTTGGAGATTTGATGGACTGAGGAAGTTATGTTTTGGTTTGACCACCACTATCTCTCTCTTCCAACTTCATCGATCTTAATTCAGCTAATATTACCGGTAAGGAAGGTGATGTCTAGGCATGCGCAACACACATCCTAAGCATTTCAATCGATGTAGCTTCACAACCTTATTGACTGACTTTCACTCCTTACCTAGCACTCAACGCCGAACCTCACTATCGCTCACTTTATTATACCATTTAACACGGGAAATAGAACGCAGACACCTATGATCAAAGACACCCAGCCAGCCTTTTCTTGTCTTCCACTTTCAAAGACCGTGTTTCACAACCAGCCATAAAAGAGGATGGATCAGACTGCTGAGCAGTACACACGCTGTTTGGTCGACAGTCTGACATCACGTCTACGCCAATAGCTGCTACCTTACATCTCGTAATGACCCAACAAGCTACACTGGCTGGAATTATTGTTCCTGCAGGTCCTACCATACCAGGAAGATTGTTAGGATAGCGATTAGACTAAAAGCAGTTGCCGATATAGTATAAGAATTTGGTTTTACACTATGCTGGGGGTATGTGGGCGAAGTCGTACTGCTGGCGAACAGGGATGTAACAGCATTGAGGTGTTTCCCTCAGATGACCAGCATGCCAGCCAGCTATGCTGTCTCTCCACTCTGGAGATAGGGGGTTATAAAAGTTGACAAACTGTACATCCCGACTTACCCTACGGTGCTCCGTAACCGGAGGTAAGTTACTAATGCAGAATCAGACCAAAAAGCCACTTCACACAGGCCGTGTGTGACGGCCTCAAGCAGTTGTCACCTGGGCTTTGCTGTTACGCAACACTAAGCTTCTTTCTCTTTCAGGTACCCGAAGAATCAATCAACTTCCACGGTGTGGGCAGCCCTGCCCACACACTTTCAAAAATACAGGAAGTCACTAACTAGTGTCCAATGAAAAAAACAAACTAGTTTATCACATGCTGTTTAGTACCAGTGATATTCTCGCCTTTAGAGTCATCTAGTCAAAGCGAAAAACAACATACGCTGTTGGAATAGTTCCAGAAGACACTAATACATAAATATCAGGTGAACAGTCTTCATTCTAATCTGTAAACCATCAAATCAATTAACTAGAGAGAGAGAGAGAACAAAAAATCACCAGCACACATACGCCAGTAAACCTAAGTCACTTTTAACACTTATGATTCTCTTAACTAAACGGGTCATTATATGTTAAGGTCATACTTTAAGCATCTGTTATTCTAGCTTAGGAGATAGAACCAATACTTGAATATATATATATATATATATATATATATATATATATATATATATATGATAGAACAGTAAACACCTAGGCGTGAGTTGTACTCTTTCCGAAGCACAATAGAAATAGCCAACTGTTTACACGTTGACTTTAATTAATGCAGAAAGAAAAATAGTAGTCATAAACTAATTAACATTTAAACAATAAATTTTAACAAGTATATTGATAAATACTCAAAACTTATTTAATTAAAAGTAATCTTCACAATGAAACTATTTTTTGTTGACAAAATGAAAAAGAGGCACATGAAAATATATTACGACTATCTGTTGATAGAGTTGAACTAGGATGACTCTATTGATTATGGATGTCATCAAAATGAAAATAATAAGAGTATGAAATGATAAGAAAGGCAGTAAGTGGTATGAAATAAAAGTAAGTCAGAAGTTATTTTAGCGTAGGAACAGTGTGTCTAGCCAAGTAATCAAGTTCAATCAGAAAAATAACACAGGTATCGACCAAAACGCTGTTTCTGTCTGTCTGTCTATTTTCGACATAGAACTTTCCACATATGTGCACCAATTCACGTCGCCACACTCCATGTAGCACACAAAGCAAGAGAAAATAGAAGAAACGCAAAATAGAGACAGTAAACAAAGGTGTGAGACAAAGGAAGAGTAATAACGAAGAAAAAAACAGTTTCATCAGAAATCAAAAGCCACAAGGAGTGAATGCATCTGCACCAGCAATTGAGAACGATTTTGAGCCATGTCACCAACTGTTTCCAACCATTGGTTTTACCGTCCCGAGGAACCCAACCAGGAAGTTTACACCTTCCTGCGTGACTGGCTTAAACTAACTGTTGTGGATTTGATTGACTGGTGCCATGTTTTTGTTTGACCACCACTAGCTCTTTTCCAGCCTGACCCTATGTCAGCTAACATCTCCCATCGGTCAATGAAGGCGATGGCTAGGCATCCGTAACACATGTCCTAACCATCTCAGTCGATGTAACTTCACAACCTCGTCGATCGATTTCCCTCCTTACCTAGAACTCTACCGATGCCTAACCTCAATATTCCTCACCTTATTATACCACTTCACACGGGAGATAGAACGCAGGTACCTATGATCAAAGACAGCTAGCCAGCATTTTCATGTCTTCCACTCTCAATGGCCAGGTCTCGCTCACAGCCATAAAGGAGAACGGAGAGGACTGTTGAGCAGTATATAAAACCTTTGGTAGATAGACGGATATCTTGTCTACGCCAGAGACAGCGTAAACTGGCATATGCGAAACTAGCCCTCTGTATCCGTGGTGAGATTTCGTCAGAGATCAACCCGTTGGCACTGGCTGATGGTACTTCCCAAATAAGTGAAGCGGTCAACGTGCTCTACCACTTCACTTCCTATTTCTAATCTAGGAGTCGGTGTAGTTCAGTCCTGTAACATCATCTTGCATTTGGCGGGAGCGAATCGCATGCTAAACATTCGTAGATTGCAGCTCAAGGTGTTTAGAAGACTCTGCATTTTGTCAGCGTCCTCGCCTAGTAGGACTATATCATCTGCAAAACGCTGTTTAAATTCTGAAGATATTTAAGACTGAAGACCTGACTGACTTGTTAACTTTGGCATTTGCATCATTTCAAGTTGTTATACTTCAAAGAAATACACGTAAAATTAGGGAAAAGGGGGTGCGATGAGATAACAAAGAAAATAAAGATCAGCGGAGATTTTCAGAAACTGGAGGATGTATACATTACTGCATATGATTTTGACCCATATCACTAACGTTATCCAACCATCTATGCTAAGTATTCTGACGAACCTAACCAGATGATCTATACCTCACTGTGTGGCTTGAAGCAATAGTCAAAGACTGCATGGATTCGTACCACCGTTAACTTTTCCTAAGCTTAATTCAACTTCGATTGACACTGCTTGTTGTGGAAGACGGTAAGAAATCCAGCATTACGCTGGATCTCTAACAGTACGTAGTATAGGCGCTCAACAAAGTCCTTGAGTCACACGATCTCTTCAACTTAACAGCTAAAGTGTCTTGGGATATCAATAAATGCTAACTGGAAACATTTACGCTGTGAGCGATAAGTGAATGAAGCTAGTAGGCGCAACTGTGGTTTTCAGAGACTAATCAAAAATCTCTTCCCTTACACGTTTAATCACAATATGTGGAGCATTTTCTTGATTTGAGCATATAATTTCCAATAACGAATGCAAACACTGGCTCTTATCTATCCCGTATAAGTGCGGTGAGAGCTGGCTGCTAGCCAAATTGGTAGACAGTAATTTACGTCAATGCTTATGTCCCAAATATTGATCATGTGAAAACAAGAACAAAGACTGACGCAACAAGAAATCACAGCAGACTTTGCGTAGGCGGATACAATTAGCACACAGATGATTTGACATTCAAGAAACAGATATAAAGAGATGAAAGATTAACTTTCAGTCATAAGCAACCAATCAGAAGACTGTGTTTTTCTGCTAACAATAATCTATAATAATGTACATGAAAATCTATTTTTTTATTTTTTATTTTTGGTAACAGCTTGATTCCACACTGTATTTTTGGTACAGGTATGGAATTTTCAGCATGGATATCGGTAGCCCAAATTTCGCAGGCCGACCATAGATATCTGGTGTGCGCCGGTTTGGGCTCGAACCCCGGACCATGTGCATGGTCGTCGAGAATCCTAACCACTATAGATATATGTTGATTTCCTTAATAAAGGATCTGTTGCCTGGCCCTTGTCTTCTGTTGTTACAGAAGTACTTTGCACTTGGACGATGCAAAGCACATACCACACTTAGAGACAGTAATTATTAACTAAGGAAGCTGGTCTTGTCACACAGCACGATGATATCGACCATAGATTTGAGATCAAAGACTTTTATTGAGCAGCTGGTGTTTACTATCCCGTCTCCTTTCTATCACAGATATATCCGTGGATTGTAATTCATATGTAAGCCACTTAGGAATGAATAAATTTCGTCACAATGGCTATAATCTCCAAGTTAGATAAAACAATAGAAAAAGATTGTCCTATCCACTTGCACCGTCTAAAATGTTCTCAAGATATCGATAAACAACTCAGAACAGCCTCATTGTCCAACAGATAATGACAAACGTCACTTCTATTAAATTAATCAAAAACAATCTTAATATTAGAAAGTAAAATGATTGTGTGTTTTCTAAGCATGTGACAACAGTGAACGTAACTGGCTGGGGATTAACATGTGACTGATGTTTGTGTACAAACTGAATTATACCTGATCTACTCCTCACTCATTGAGTTACGTTAAGAAAGCCGTTATTTGGACAGTCTAATACACAAGAGTGCTGATGCATTGATTGCATAACTCTTATTTTGAGATGGAAAAATCATGAGCTTATTCTGTTAAAGCTTAACTAGAAGAACATAAACAAGGAATATTGACATTATTTTCCTTTTTGTTATTATAGCTTGATTCCACACAGTATTTTGGTACAAGTATCGAATTTTCAGCATGTGATATCGATAGCCCAAATTTAGTAGGCCGATCATTGATATCGGGTGTGCGTTGGCAGGGGATTGAACCCCGGACCATGTGCATCGTCGATGTGAGTCCTAACCACTGTGCCACCGACGTACAGATTTGGGCATGATCCCTTGTAGGATCGTGAGTGCATACGCTGACGAAGAGTCCCAAACCAGGACGAAAGAGTTGTCCAGTGGCGTTCCTGACTTTCAATCAGTTGGTTCATGAAAAAAATCTACATTGAAAGTAGGAATACATTTCCCAGATGGAGAATTTTATGATGATTCTCTTTTCCAAGTTTCCTTGTACCTACCTTCTGCCTACACAGTAGTTGTCATGATTGGCTACCGTGACATGTATTTTCATAATAATATGCCAATTAAAAACTAACCTGCATATATTTTAATCATTAAATCATTAAAATTATTGGAATAATTTAATATTAGACGAAAGCACGAAGCATTTCATTATTACTTTTAAATTATGCATGTGATAATGAATGAAGGAAATTTCACATTTGTGAAATTCTGTTTGAGGAAAAGAAATTTTTGTTTTTCGTCTTTTTTTTAACATCCTATAATTATAGTTTTATTACCACAATTAAACGGATATAAGCAGATATGAAAAAAAGAAAAACACAATGAAAAAGAAACGGAGAATTAGGTGAGCAAGGGGGGTGGGTGGGTGGAAAGTGAAGGGAGGAGAGTAAATTAAACAAGATGATCCTAAATGGAATTGAATTAGAACGATAATGATGATGACGTCCACCTAATTCTCTATTTTATCAGAAAAAAGCAAAGCATCATTTAAGCGTAGGAAACCTTATGCCAATATTTATCCTCCAAAGCATATTTTGATACGCAATATACAAAAGAATGGGAATACGACGTATTACCGAATTATCCTCCCCCAGCCCCATGGTGCCTATTATTTCATTTAACCACTTGGTTAGTGGACAGTCCCTAGATATCAGAGGCCTCGTGTACTAATGATACAAACAAGAATTGGGCACTTGTGACTCAGTAGACTGACCAGTAGACGATGTTTTAGGGTTCAAAATAATGAGAACCATGTTACAGTCTTACTGGATACTGAGAAATCACACCAACTAAGTCCTATATTTCGTTGCTAGCCATCGAAGTAACACTGTGTTAACCCACAGAAGAAACCGTTAACGGTTCAGTAATATCAATCCACGAGAAATTCAAGTTTTAACAAATGGTTCAACTTATTTTACAATAAACACTAAGAAATATGATCGAAAAGCTGATTTTTTTTTAACTCAATGATACAAAGTTAAGTAACGTATCCATCGGCATACATAAGAAAACACTTATCACTTTGATGCAGAAGAAGCATCAAAGATAGGACTCCAAGTAAACATAGATAAAACAGAGGTGATGAAGATTCCTGGTCAATACCAACAGCAACAACAACAACAGACAACAATCAGTATAAATAAGAAGAACCCGAAAGAAACAACCTCCTTTAACTACCAACCTACCTGGGAAGCATCGTTTCAACTACAGGCGGAACTGACGAGGACATCAAAGCCAGGATCGCAAAAGCAAGACAAGGTCCATTACTCTCAAGTCTATGTGGAGGTCAACAGCACTTAGCATAAAAAATAAGATCAGGATTTTCAGCTCCAATGTGAAGTCAGTGCTACTTACTATATGGATCAGAGACTTGACACCATATCATGAAGAGCTCCTCAAACAAACTACAGACCTTCATTAACAGTTGTCTTCGCTCAATACCACTCAAGATCACATGGCCAGCCAGAAAACATCAGCAACAGGGATCTCTGGCAATGAGCGAATCAACCAACCAACCAACCAGGAACCGATTGTGAAACAAATAGGCAGGAAGAAATGGAGATGGATTGGATTGGCCATACTCTGAGAAGAGAAACCATCAAGTGACATCACTAGACAAGCCATTGCTCGAGTGGAACCCGAAAGGGAAGCGGCGAGTTGGTCGTCAGTGCGAGGGTGACTTGGAGGAGGTCATGTGAAGAGGAGATGAAAGCATGTGGGCAGACTTGGAGTGGGGTGAAAAAGTTGGCAGAAAACCGAAGGCAACGGAGAGGTGTGGCTGAAGCCCTATGTCCCTCTAGTCTGTCTGTTTTCGACATAGAACTTTGCACAAATGTGCGGAAGTTCAAGTCGCCACATTCCGTGTAGCACGCGAAGCAAGAGAAGAAAGTACAAGAAAAGCATAATAGAAACAGTGAGCAGAGGTGTGAGACAAAGGAGTAATAAGGAAATACAAAACAGTTTCATTGGAGATCATAAGTCACAGGGAGTGGATGCATCTGCGCCACTGAGAACGATTTTGAGCCATGTCACCAATTGTTTCCAACCATAGATTTTTACCGTCCCGAGGACCCCAGCCTGGAAGTCTACACCTTTCTACGTGGCTAAGACCAACTGTTGTGGATTTCATTGACTGATGCCAAGTTTTTGTTTGACCGCCGCTAGCTTTTTTCCAGCCTGACCCTATATCCGCTAACATAGCTCGTCGAGGGAGGCGATGACTTGGCATACGTAACACATGTCCTAACCATCTCAGTCGATGTAGCTTCACGACTTCGTCGATTGATTTCCCCTGTTTACCTAGAACTCTACGCCTAACCTCCATGTTGCTCACCTTATTATGCCACTTTACACGGGAAATAGAGCGCAGGCACCTATGATCAAAGGCAGCTAGTCTTTTCATGTCTTCCACTCTCAGTGGCCAGGTCTCACAACCATAAAGGAGGACGGAGCGGACTGATGAGCAGTACACCCGCCCTTTGGTCAATAGTCGAACATCTCGTCTACGCCAGAGTCGGCGTAAACTAACAAATGCGAAACGAGCCCCTTGTATTCGTGCTGAGATTTCGTCAGAGATCAGCCCGTTGGGGCTGATGGTACTTCCCAAATAAGTGAAGCGGTCAACGTGCTCTACCACTTCACTTCCTATTTTTAAACTAGGCGTCGATGTAGTCCAGTCCTGTAACATCATCTTGCATTTGGCGGGAGCGAATCGCATGCCAAACATTCGTAGATTGCGGCTCAAGGTGTTTAGAAGACTCTGCATTTCGTCAGTGTCTTCGCCTAGAAGGACTATATCGTCTGCATATTCCAAGTCAACGAGATTATTCCCCGGTAGCAAGTCAATTCCTGAGTCGCTGAAGTCACCTAGGGTTAAGTCCATTAACACATCTATGATGAAGTTGAATAGAAAAGGAGATAATGGGCATCCTTGACGGACACCACTGGTCGTCATCAGTTCAGATGACAGCTCGCCGTAAGCCCTCACCTGGCTGTATGAGTACGAATAGAGTGCCTTAATCAGTGCAATATATTTTCTTGGAATTCCCTTTACAGCCAAGCATCTCCAGAGAATTAAAGGATATAATAATATCACTTCAGTTTGAATTGTAAACACAGGTGAATGATTCATTTTCATTTGGCGGCTCAAATACTACAATGTGACTAGTTAGTTGAAATAGGTGGGAAGATATTTAGTTACACTTTGAGATTTAAAAATAATTCCGGAGAGACAGTGTCACTGAACCTACATTATATTTTAATTTTGTTCAAGCTACATTAGAATTTCAGGTGTTAGCTTTCAGGGATTTGAGTAATTTCAAGTTTGATTACAAATCCACCTCATTTACAAAACAACTGAAAACCATGGAGTACTGGACAACTGTTTCGTCCTAGTTTGAGACTCTTCGTCGGCACACACCAACGACCTCACTGGGGATCTAACCCCCAAACCATTCATCCACTACAATCGAATGAAGTGGCCAACCACCATCGAACACTGTCAGCGGTTGTGGTTGCGCTAAAAATACCGAAGAATTGACAAAAGATAGAATTCACAGGCCATTGAATTCTACCACAGTGGTTGAACGATCAGCAATCTCACTTTGTAACCTTCAGGTCTTGGGTTCCTCAGTGGAATCATAGGTAAGTACCGGCGTAAAGTCGCAAGCTAGGATGAAACAGTTTTTTTTTCAGTGGTTCTCTAACTGAATTATGTTTGTGATCGAACTAGAAATGGAGTTAGATTTCTCTAACTACGAAATTGACATGAAGGCTTAATTAAACCCATAGACTTTAGTACATTACTGGTAAAGAAGACGCTGAATTCTCTAACCCAATGATAATCAATTTTTCCATTAGAATGATTTCTTCTCCAGTAAACGAAAGTTATTCTTAAAGTGATTTTACACCCATACTTGAGATAAATAAGATTATTCAATGCATGAATGAACACAGTTCATTGAGAGATAAAAAAAACGTCAAATGATAATAAAGAATAACAATCCATTGAAAGGAGAAGGTAAAATGTGATGTGATACATTCAGTAATCAGCTTCATTTTACCGCTTAGTGAATAATAATAATTTGCTTTATTCCAAAACGGTACTTGTGATACAGAATGGAATTCTCATCATTTTACTACAGTATTGAATCCAGTTAGTACATTATCAATAAATAAAATTCTCTACATAGATTAAGGAAATCTCAGTTAGTTTTGACAACAAAGTATTAGCATGTCGGTAGCAAAGCCAAAATGGAACAGAAGTGTTTGAACGTGTTAGAAAAGTAGATACTAGCATGTTTACTGGCGTAAGCGGTAACAAAAGGTCGAGATATACAGAGTGTGAAAAAACGAAGAATGTTTTAATAGAGTTAGTAAGGAAGAAAGAAACAAGGCAGCATATAACAGAAAAAAGACAGAGAGAGAGAAAAGGAAAAGAAAGAAAGGAAAGAAAGAGGCATAAATATCGTTGTACCTGTAAATGATATGAGTTGGAAAGATGAGATCCAGTTGTTCTACTGACTATTTAATAAGTTATAGGTATCACGCCTAATGCCTTCTTTATTGCACAGAACACGAGCTAAGTAGGGTATGGTTGAGTGAGTTTTTGTACTTACTAGTGCGAGCATATAGTTTTCTATATAGGCTTCTGGTCTGCCTGCCTGATGAGATACAAGGGGAGAGTTGTGAATGAAGAGTGTGAGTGTTGTGAGTTAGATAAAAATGGTTTGAGCCCATTTTCCACATGAGTCCATGTGCCTGTCAACCAGAATATTAACGAGCTGATTAAATGGCACGTAGCTTACCCTGCTGACAACCTTTAACATCCTGCGTAATAAGGCATAGTCTATCTTCAATAGCCCAGGAAAAACTAAGTGGGAACAATAGAGAATAATAGGCAGAATGAGAGAGTTAACGAATTGTAGGAGTAAGGGTTGGGCTATACCAGAATGTCTTAACTTCTTGATGTACAAGGTAAGACGGAATATTTTCTTAGAAATCATCAAGATATGAGACGACCAGGAGAGATCAGCAGATAAAATGACACCGAGGTATTTAATTTCTGACTTGGATTCTATTTCAGTGGCATCTATGTTGCCCACCTTGTGAGTGCTAACCAGTTTGTTTAGGTCAGATTTGTGCCCAAAGGTGAAATTGACTGTTTGGCATTTAGAGGGATTTAAGGTAAGACCGTTTTCCTTGGACCATTAGCTGATTTCTGATAAAAAGCCATTTAGTTAAGAGCAGTCGTTTTGACATTTGACAGGCAAGGATACAGTCAGGCGGGCAGCATATTTGACAAAATTAATGTCATTTGAAGATGTTAAGTCAATGTAGAAGGAAAGAAATAAGAGAGAAGTGGGGAGAGTACAGCACTTTGGTGGGGGGGATACCAGCTTCAGTGAGCACAGCAGAGGAGGATTTACCTTTGTATACAGTATACTGAACTCTGTTAGAGAAGTAGGAATGCAACCAGTTAGTGACCCAGGACTCAGTTTGTGTCATAGAGAGCTTGTTGGGCAAGGAAGAATAAGGAATGAATATAACTCAGATAGCAAATACTCCCGTGGGTAAACTGTTTATATAGTTGTCGTAGAACTTTTACCAGAGACAAATTTTTTTTGTGTACTAGACTGATGACCAAATGAAACTATCCAGATGCTCCGGTTGAAGTCACTAAGGAAGAAGGATTCGTATCCGGAATCGACTGAATGAAAAATAGTCAAGGAAGAAAATCTGCAGTTACATACACCTAAGCAGAATATTTTAACTGTTGAGTTGCGACATGCTAGAGATAAGACAATAGCATTATCAGTGTAACTTTTTCATCATGAACAGTAAAACAGTAAATATGATGTGTACGGCTTAATGATTCTAATGTTTAGCAAATAGTAAATGAGAACAATGGAAAAAATACAAAAACAGCCAATAACTTACCGGAGAATTAGTAGACAAAGCAACACCACCAGTTGTCGTTGTTGTTGTTGAAATGGACAAAGGGGAAGAAACTAGTTTAACACTATCGGATTTATTAGACGGATTGATATCACGAGCAACAATTACACGGAAGTAGTTGGTATTAGCACGTAAAGCAGCGACAGCCACATGATGTTCAACATTGACAAGATTAACACCATTAACCTATATATAAAAAAAATTAGACAATTCCCAAATCAGGTAAAATGAATTATACACAGGAAAAACTCATCTAAATAAAAGGCTTTATATTCAAAACAAGACTAACTAACTAACCTCTAACAATTTGTCTCCAAGCTTAAGTCCAGAAGCAGCAGCCAGTCCTGTGGGATTTAATCGGCTAACAAATATTCCATAATCTGAACCACGGAATGGTATTGATCCAACTCCACCAGCAACACTCAAGCCTAAACCAGCACCAGATTGACGATGAATATGCACCTCGACTTGTTCTTGCATAAGAGGAGCAGGTTGCCGGTGTAAAGATGACGGGGAACTCAGTTCACGAGTTTGTAAAGGAATATCCAAAGCGCATAAACTACTATATGGCGATGCAAACCGTTTTCCTGTTTTATCAGCCTAAGTAGAAATTTAAAGTGATTAATCTTCTTATTATAAGAAAAAGCACAGCTTAGAAAAAAAATAGTCAAACAAGTATTTTATAATGGGACTGTAATAGAGAAGTGAGTGGCTTATTAAATTACGTGCCTGATTTTTAACCAGTGGTTGGTCAATGTTTTTGAATCCCCGACTATTACCGTATGATATCGCTGTCTTTAACACAATAGGTATAGTTCATTGAAAAGTATCAATGTACGTGCTTTCTATGTTTTATTAGCTAGCCTCATCTGGACAGTCTGTTTTAACCTCCTACTATTCGATTATTGTCGGTTCCCATAGTATTAGGCCTTTGGCTGCCACTGGTGACATCATGATAGTCAATCACTGCCTCAGTGTGTTCGTGGTTGTCATCTTGGCGACCAGACCGAAGTAGATTACTGACTCTCCAGTTGACAATTTTGACAGTCCACATCCATTCTATCTGCTCTCGCAGATTCTCAGCACCTCTATACCATATCTTCACATATCTTTGGCTACCTAGGCAGCTTTCCCAGCTGGCTTCGTACATTGTACGTACATTCCACGGCCCCATCGAGAGAAGATAAACCAGCCCGTTGTATCATTTTGCTTCTCCAATTCCAGCGAAGAACAAGTTTGTTTTTCTATATTTTTTTGTATTTTTAATATTTTTATTGTGGATTGAAGTCTCTGTAGCAGTTTGATTGGTTTTGTGGCGTAGGGTCGCTAGCTCCACGCCCAACCCTCCCCCCTTTACCCGGGCTTGGGACTGGCTAGAAAACTAGCGAGCTAGTAAACTGGGCGAGGTTTTCCTGCAATTTAGTGAAAATAAATAAATCTTTTCTATCGAATACACCTATCTATATACCGATTTTTTTTAATGTAATAAACTCTAAGAAAGATGTAACATGCAAAGAATAATTGTACTAATAAATTATAATTATATTTCAATAGTTTGGTTTGTAAGGATTAGATTTATTTATGCGAGTTTGACCACGGATTGGTATCAGTTAGAGTACCATTGGAAACCAGCTGGGAGTACTGGACAGCTGTTTCATCCTAGTTTGGGGATCATCGGCAGCACGCACCCACTGGGGTTCGAACCCAGGACCTCCTGGTTACAAGGCAACCTGGCTTGTAGACCATTCAGGCACTGGGACCCGACTCAATGGCCAGCCCATGAATTTTAACTTCTGCCAATTCGTGATTTAGCGCGACCTGTAACCAATGTTATCGGTGGGGACTCCATTCTCATTCCCAACTGGATGGACCTCACTGGTCACGACTTCTCACTAGAACTCCAGGAAACTCTGTCCTGTGCCAAGTCACTAGCGAGCATAAGATTCATTTTCAAGAGTTTGGTTTGTAAGAAATTAGATTTGTTTATACGAGTTTGACCACGGATTGATATCAGTAGTTTATACACAATAATAAGTTTATTTTTGTTTTGGAAGGTGTAATCACGGTCAGTAATTTTGCTCAAAATATTACCAAAAACAAAAAATAACACACAAATTATCATTGTGTAAACTACTGAAATATAATTATAATTTATTTGGTCTATCCAAAACTTTTTACTGACATTATTAATGGTACTCTTCATACTTCTACACAGAAATCAATAGTGTAGAATGTAGACCTTGGTAGATATTGGTTGAAAACTAAAAACTGAATCAAATGAATCACACATTTTCCCAGGTAATCTAAATTTTAAATAGTTTCGTAAAACAAATCCTGGGTTCCAGTGGGACGTCGTGACCAGTAGGGTGCAGCAGGTCGGGTGTGAGGACAAATACTCGCCGAAGACATTGACTAGCGGTCGCGCCATGTCGTGAATTGGCAGAAGTTAGAATTCAAGGACCATTGGATGGGGTCCCAGTGGCTTAATGGTATACGAGCTCGCTGGCCTTGTGACCAGAAGGTAATGGGTTCGAATCTCGGTCGGTGCGTACTGATGAAGAGTCCCAAACTAGGACGAAACAGCTGTCCAGCACTCCCAGGTTTTCCAATGGTTCTCTAACTAATGTCAACTCATGATGAAATCCTGCAAAGCTAGATAGATAGTTAATCCACACTAAGCGACATACAAGAATTAGATATTCAAATGATTTGATAAAAAAGAAACAGTAGTCAATAATTTGCACGATCAAGGCACTACCAAACCATTAAGACTAATTAAATTATCGCCAATATGAAACCATTACTTTAACTGATCAATCTGTCTAGAAAGTTATTTTGATTTCATTCAAACCTCATTCATATTGGTAAGGCTAAGATCTGAGCAAATTCACTGTAGTTGTGGTTTTGTGCACCTGTTTACAGGACTGAAGCGGTGGCTTGACTTTCAGAGACTGAATCCCAAGTCCAAATCCCATCCCAGTTAATTCAATCTAGGTGAGTAGGTAGCGTCATCAGCCCTTAAAAACAATCAGTGTGGCTTATAGCCTGATATTTGAAGATCTGTTCTGGATAAATGAATTCTGACCAGCTAAGAGTCTGTCAACTCATATAATTATACATACATCAAATTCGCAATCAACACAGTTCGAGGTGGAATTTCACCAGTTTCTTTTGGAAACCGACATTATTCAACTGGCACTATACTACTAGTTAGTATGACTGGTACCCAACTACTCATGTCAGTCAATTAGTAGTATATGACAAAATGCATCTATGCTTGCTTTCTCGATTGCCATTTATGTTACCAAGCAGATCACGTATAGCGATCTAAATAATTCAGTTTCCAAAGGAGACTGTGGTGAAATTTCACCCCTCAGACTGTGTAAGTGGCAAATCGCGAACTGATTTTTTCCGAATATGATCTGACGTACCACTGTAACAACAGAAGACAAGGGCCAGGCAACAGATCCTTTATTAGGGAAATCAACATATATCTATATATTTTCATATACATTGTCATAACTTATTCAAGCAGACAAATAGTCTTCTGATTGGTTGTTTATTGCTCAAGGTTATTCTGTACTGCTTGTGACTGGTTTCTCAGAAAGTTAAGTCATACATTTGCGAATCGTATTTGCCCACGTTAAGTCTGCTGTGATTGGTTGTTGAATCAGTCTTGTTCACAATTTCTCACGACCAATATTAGCGACCTAGACATTAACGTAAATTAATGTCTACCAATTGGCTAGCAGCCTGCTCTCACCACACCACAAGTTCGCTCAAGTATCTAGTCAGAATTTAGGTGGTTTGGAATGACTTGCCTCCTTAGCGTCTCTCAACAAGAGGCGAATCGCAAACTCTGCTGATAAGGTCGGCTTCAAACAAGCGAAACGGTTATCCAACAACTCATGTAAATCAATCAGAGTCATGGAATCATTCATATAACCCTGATCAATAAATGATGATACATGACAGTTCCAAATGACTATATTTCAAACAGCTTCTTTATTTATTAGTAAAAAAACATGATTTACAGTGACAATGACACGATGACTGCAAAAGAAAGACGTCTAACTATGATAGCATGGTCTAAAACCTTTCGAAGAAAACAACAAACGCACCTGCACACATTGACAATAATTAATGCGAAAAAGAATCATTTTACCTCATAAATTAATACGATGATAGAATGAAGGCGAAGAAGTGTAAGTATATATTTCTAGTGAAGTAATAGAAAATGATGGTATTGACAGATGAAATGATTATTTATAATTTATAAACTAGTTGCGTTAAACAATTGTGATAACCTGAAAGATTTATGGCCGATAGAAATAATTGCTTATGTATAAGTGTAGTTCCTTTTCTTTCAATTATGGACTTGTATGGGAAAATAATACTTGAATGTTTGAGGTTTAAATGTAAACAGCAAAAATATCTACTCGGGTCCTGAAAAAATACGTTAGAATACACTACGCAGTATGACTGAAAAGAGGAGGTACTGGTTCAGTCAGAAGCGCTGTAGTTGAACACCTCATCAGCACCTACCGAAACATTTCAACTGACTCATAAGTCACAGTCGTTTACAAAGTAAGCAAAAACCTACCAAAGACAGTGTGTTGCCGGCTTTTTTGTTATGCTGAAGAAGCTTTTGCCACAAGCATCGAGAAGCCCGGAGCTATGTGTTCAAAAGAATCTAGTCTGACCTCTACATTTACCATAGATCTAGTTCAATTTGACTCGTTAGTTTTCGTTTTTTTTTCATTCTTTTGATATTTTTTTCCGTTTTCAGTTATAAATAAAACTATTATTTCAATTTGTTTCTATACTCATCTCATTCATACCTGTATTCGTTAAAAACTGTTTTCTAATCCTGTCTAATTTTGTTCCTAAGCCTCTTTTTAATCTATATTCACACGCTCAAACTTTCAAGTTGAAAATTATCATCACATTTAATCTCCTTTGTAATTATGTAGAAATAAATAATAACTGTATCTATGTAGTCTTATGCATATATATGTGCAATTGTATCGATAATTTTGAGGATGAAATCGCTGAAAAGATATTTAAGCTGAACTTCTTGTTCTTTTCTATCTAATGTTCTGAAGGGTATTATTTTCCACGATTTGAAAGAAGTCTTGTTTTGCACAGCAAGTGTGAGCTGACGACATAAAACATATTGCTGAGTGCTTCCAAGCATACAGAGATTATGAGTGAACTAGTATTTCGAAACACATGTAAATCCTCATTCCATTCGCGTTCCTAGTGGAGCATACGGTTTTAAGCTTTTATAGGCTTTGAAATTTCAGTAGCGTCGTGACCAATCTCCCCTTTTTTCCGAACTTACTACAGGCTAAGTGAGATTTATGGGGTGCATCAGTCGAGAATCGAACTTCGTACTACGTACGTGACAGACATGCATTCTACTCAAGAACCACCGACGTACAATTCGGTAAAATTAATCCAATGTGTTTGTAAATAGCCTAGTAACATATTTTATGCCGTTATTCAAAACAGTGCTATGCATACAAATTCAAAAATAACGTCACGCTAACATCCAACTTTTATGAAAAAAAATTAGACCGTTCATTGAATTAATCACCTAATGAAGTGGCAAACAAACTTACAAAAGGTAGGATACTACAGTTGCCTGATACATTCATTATCACTAACAGGATATTTCTAAGTCTGATTATTAGTGGGGCAAATCCTCATCACCGTATCTTATTAGTTTTCATTGGAAGAGTTTTATAGTATAAAAAAATCGACCTGATGCTCACATTAGCGACTGGCCCTATTCAGGCGGTTAGCGTGGGATCCTAATGGGAAGCCACAACCAGTAGGGTGAAGCAGTAACTCATCGAAGATGACATTGCAAAGTGGTTGCACTGTGTCATGAATTGGCAGAAGTTAGAATTCATAAACTGGCCATTGGATCGGGTCCCGGAGGCTTAATGGTCTACGAGCTAGCTGGTTTTGTAACCAGAAGGTCCTGGGTTCGAACCCTGGTGGTGGGTACGTGCTGGTGAAGAGTCCCAAATCGGGTGGAGGAAACAGTTGTCAAGTACTCCCAGGTGGTTTCCCAATAGTTCTCTAACTGATGTCAGCTTATGATGAAATCCTTCAACCAATCAAACAAAATTCTTACAAAAACCAATGCTTGAAAAAAAACTCAGTTTAATGCATACCTCTAATTAACACACAGTAATAAAAAAACATTTAAATCAAATTAAATGCCTATCAGTAATATACCCACATTTAGTCAGAAGTTTATATCATTGGCGATATATATATAGAGAAAAAAAACAGATTCAAGAGGAAAATCCTCTGGACAACAAACAGTAAAACACATATAATAAACAGAATACTTACTTCAGTTGAATTTGAATCAGGATTCGGTGAAACAGATGCTCGATACTTTTCCAAGATTTTCAAAACTGCCTCTTCACTATCCACTTCAGAAAAACAAAAATCATGAGATGAAAGAAGGCATAAATATAAAAAATATCCATGAATATATGTACATATATGTAAATAATCACTTTCAATAACACTTTATGAAGTCAAGATTCCTGATGTAATATATATCAGGAAAAAAAATGAGATTCCAGTAAGGTATTGATTAGATTTCTATTGGTTTTTTAATTGAATTTTAGATTTTCCCGTCGATTGATTGGACCGAAGTGCTTAGTTTCAGGTTGAGATGTCGGCTTCTTGTGCAGATGCTTCGACGATGTCTGCGCATGTAATAAGAATTTAATCGGTGGACAGAACACTTCGGTCCAATCAATCGACGGGAAAATCTAAAATTCAATTAAATAATTAATATGACCGGTCACACAAGAGGTGGCTCTCGTGGCCGAAGCAGTCTAGTGGATAACGCTTTGGCGTTTGAAAATATGGGCACTGGATTTGAGTCTCAGTGGGAACATCATCACTCACTGAGGAATGCAGGTACATCCAGATGACGAATCAGAAATAAGACGAAATGTGCGTTGTCCTGGATTCCACTGCTAGTCACCATCCACCAATTAAATTCTATTGGTAGACGTAAATATTAGTAACACAAAATTATCACATTTTTCGGTTAATAAAGGTCATTTAATGTAAGTTAAGTTGTATTTCCCGTTGATTGATTCTATGTTTGAACCGTAATACTGGGTCCCTGTTAACCCGTCAACTCTCGCCAACGCTTCGATAATGTCTGGAGATTGACATGATGTAATTTGATCTTGATGTCCTATTTTTGACTCGTTATCTGGATGTAGCTATATTCTCAGGAAGTGATAATATTCCCAATGAGATTAGAAATTTCTTTTCTGAATCAAAACTGACGTTGACAAATATACTTTTTATCTGATATTATTGGATATTAAAGACTGCATATTTCATCCAGTACCGAGTGAGTCATTTAGATGATTTTGTCGATCTCATTACTGGAACCTATACTAATTCACTTGAGGGCTTCTGGAGAGCACTTAAAAAACAGGACCAGAGAGCAATTAAACGGGTCACAAACAGATCTCATCTACGGTCACCTCAGTGAATACATGCACAGAAACTGTTTCAACTTAACAATTTATACTGCTCGTAGAACTGAGAGGTATTTTAAGTCATGTCATAGAAACATATCCTGTTTAGTGTGTTTAATCATCATTTGCTGTATTTCTTTTGTCATTTTATGTAAAATACAATGGTTTTTCCAATTGGTTGCCTCAAGGTCACTAGTGGATTAGCATTTCATGGGTCACTATAGTTTAACTTTACCGGACGCAACTCCTGCATACATCGGTTAAAAAAAAACAATTAAAGATTTCATGGATGTAACTTTACAACTATGGGCTTCATTAACAATGAGAATGCCTTCGATTTAAGTTCATGAACTAAAAAGTGTAATAGAGAAAGAAGAGCTTTATGCATCTGAGTGTTGTAGGTATTATTCCCCAATATTTTTCAAAGACATGAAGCTCTTAAGCGCTTTAAGGAAATGCTTGCAAACTAATTATTAGCTAAAGCATGAATTCAGTAAAATAAAAGTGAAATCTGGTAAAAATATCAGAAAGAAAATCTCAAACATTGGCATAAAGTAAACAAAACGTTAGAATACTAAATGAACGTCGGAAAGTCAGTGATCAGTACACAGAAAGGCATTGTACTGTCAATCTACTTGACTGCAGCTAGTTGTGGAAATCAGGAACCCTGTGCTGCCTATTTGATATTTACAGGTCTGATCACGAGTTGACATCAATTACAGAATCACTAGAAAACCTAGGAGTACTGTGTACAGCTGTTTCGTCCTAGTTCAATACTCTTCATCAGTGCACACCCATTGGCGGTCGAACATATGACCTTATGGATACAAGGTGAGTATGTAGACCGTTCAGCAACTGGGAACCGATACAATGGCCAGTCCATGAATTCCATCTTCTGCCAATTCACGATATACATGGGATAGAACAGCTGTCCAGTACCCGCAGATTTTCCAATGATTCCCTAACTGATGTCAACTCGTGTTCAAACCTATACCCAATCGAATCCTTGAGAACCAACACTTGATAGTTATTTGGTATTTGTTAGGAAGACATTCCTTTATCTTATCTTTCGTGAGGTCACGAGATCCATCTCTTATATAACATGTATCCATGCTTTACATTTATAACTTTCCAATGGTCCAAACTCCCTAGATCGGGGTTGACCACTCTTCGTTTTTACAATGACTTCATGAAAGGATATTTTTATTCAATTTTGAATGCATACTACAAGCAGCTGAGGAATTTCAAACGACAAGAGAGGGGGAACATGAGTTCCTCAGGTTGCAGATACACGCCTTGCTGATGAGTGCCAACAAGCACGAAACCTAGATCTAGGGCTTCCTGCCAACTAGCTTCAACCATCTAACAACATGAAATGACACACAACTCCGGTTCCCCCATGCCATCATGAAGTAAACAAGAGTAAGCTGTTACCTTAGAGTCTTTTTGAAACAACAAGGAATACGGTAGGCAGTCGAAGAAAAATGAAATGATGGAAAACCAGAAAATAAAATAATATCTCCAAAATACAGCAATAATTAATTGAGAAATATTATATTTATATCACAATTACCTCCATCAGCAGTTTTTGACTGGATTCTAGCTCGTTTTGTATAATGTGGTGTATCACGACGAATTAATTTCTGATTTGATTTCTCTTCATTGTCTTCAACATCATCTGTGAAACCAACTCGTCGAGAAATAACATAAATTTCTTCCTACAACACGAAGGCGGAAGAAAACAACAAAAATTCTATGAAATAACAACAGTATTGATGTGCATAACAAAAAGAAAACATAACAGATGTGGAAATATGACAGGTTAACACAGATGCTGTGAAGTCAATAATTGAGAGACATCAAAGGATAGACATGAATGTTATTGCTGTGATGGATATAAACCAACTGATAATATTTGAAGACCATACGGTGCTCCTTTTTTCTCTTATGTGAAGTTATTTCATACTACTGAGAAAATAACACTCACTGGTATACACATATACACAGGAGAGAGTGTGTGTGCGCCTGAACAAATCTGGCGGAAAACATAATAATCTATGTGAATGGTGTGGAGGGTGTTACTGGCAAAAGAAGAAATGAATGATCCTTGTGAAATAGAAAATATGAAAGCAAGACAAAATAAGCAAAGTACAGAGAACATGTGCGAATGGAGGATTTAGTGTAAGGTCTCTGTATTTTGCCGCTACTATAATGGCATTCATTCTTTCTTCTGACCTACCTATCCTGGTCTTCCCATGTCTTAGCGATTTCTAAAAGAATATTTCGTCTGACTTTTTACATTAAGAAGTTAAGGCACTCAGGCATAACTCAACCCAACCACTCCTCTTACAGTTTGCCAACTCGAGGATCTTACCTATTCTTCTTTAGTGTTCACCCTTGCTTATTCTTTCCTGGATTGCTTAAAAAAGACTATGTCATACTTCGTAGAACTCTGAAGACTGTCGGTCAGTAGGGTGAGTGGTATCCCACTGGGCCATATTGTTGACATTTTCATTGATAGGCATTTGATGTCATGCAACAGATTTGCTAAAGGAATTTTGTCAGACTCTGGGCACCCACTCTACTCGCAGCTCCAACCTTGTGTCTCCTCAGGTAAAACAAGAAGTCTTTTCAGAAGACTTTATACACGTACGTCTAAGTATAAAAATTCCACTATACCATATTTGGCGACACGTACTTTATGTGATGAAAATAGTGTTAGGCATGAACTAACCTTCTTTGCACTACTACATAAACCATTTCCTCCACCCTTACACCATCAAACTTTATTATTATTGTATTTCTTATAATTTTTTCATAAGTGTGAACATAATTTAAGCTGTGTGAATAACTGTTAATTTTGTATTTCCCCTCACTATACTATATCAACAGAACATTAGATCCAATAATCTATAACATGCTAAAATTTCCAAACTGAATCAACAATACTGTTTGAAACAAACTCACTGTTATTATTATTAAAGTTGATACTCTCAATTCGTGCTTCGAATATTTTTAACTTTATATCGTAAACATGGACAAATCCCTCTGGTTAATTTTGTTTTAATTTTTAATTTTATTTATATTTTAAGCAAATCAGATGCAATATTGTGACAAATGTTGATAATTCCATTTTGTATTACAAGTACTGTTTTTGGAATAAAGTAAATCATTATTATTATTATTATTCACAATGCAGGTGGATTGTCGTTCCAGTGCATAACCAGCCAAGCAGTTGAGAATACTCGATATAGACTACTGAATTAAAGAATTGTATACAATCCGGTTGCACAACAGATTTCTCTCTTCAATCACAATCACGTCTCTTACAAGTAAATATTGAGTAACCCTATTAAATATATAGAAGCGATTTATTTAAAAGTCACATGTTGCATACCTTGCTCTTCAGTACAAGCTGAACTATTAGAAATCCAGTTTCTAAAATAATGACATGTCTTAGTAAATCTATAAATATGAGAATGCGTGGGATAAAAAAACGCAATACTGACTGGAAAAACGTTTTTTCGCAATTCCAATATAAACAAATTGAAGGGAAGATTAACGGCAGAATGAATATTTATATCACCACCACCACCACCACCACCAATACATGCAACACAAAGGTGATCTAATGAAACATTGTTATGGATACAAAAGCGAATACCTAGGCAACAGACCCATTATATTGTATGACTGCTATTTTTAAACAAGTGAATAAAGAAATTCTAATAGTGGTTCTTATAAGCAGAGGCGATTCCCCTTAAAATATTGCTCAAATTAAAGCTTTTTATTGCATGTAAACATCCATTACAAGAAACATGAGAATTTTTTTTAATTTTTAATAAAATAAAACCGTACTTAACAAGCATTTTCATTTTAATGCAGTTGGCAGTTATCATTATTAATATTATCCCCCTTCGGCTGAGTGGAACACACGGCTCCTGAGGTGCGATCCTGTCCTCTGAAGTTTTTTTCAGCTGACTCCACCACTGCCTGTACGCTTTCATCTACTCTTCACATGATCTCCTCTATGTTGCACTCGGACTCATGTTCAGAGCCGTTATTTCCTATTTGGATTCCACTCGACAGTCTCTTCAGAGAGTGTCTGATCAGTTTCCATTTTCTTCGGCATATTTGTTGGGCAAAAGGTTCTTGGTTGGGTCCTTCCCTGGTGTAATTTTTTGCCAATCTTTTGTGGCCAGCCATGAGATATTCAGTATCAAGCGAAGACACCTGTTGGAAATACTTTTGATGACGCAAGTGCTTTCATTCTCTGAACCATTTATAGAAGCACTGAACTGACATTAGTGTTGATGATCCGGATCTCGTTATTTACGCTGAATTCGTAAAGTTTCTAAATTGATTTCAGGATTTCTGGATTCTGCAAGCCTCCCTTGTACATCCTCATCCATACCGATTGTAGTTGAAACGACAGTACCTTGATAAGTAAAGAAGTTGACTCGCTTTAGATCTATCCAGTTAATGGTGGTTGATGCTTCTTTTTGTTGTTGGTCAGTAAGTGTCCTCATCACCTCGATCTTCTGCATGTATGAAGTTTTATCTTCACTGTCTCTTCTGCTAACTGGTTGGTTTTCACTTGTAGTTTAGCAAGGAACTAAGGAATAAAAAAACACTAGACTTTTTAACTGCTTTTGAGTACAACGCAACGCATTATGTTTTATGCTAATCATAATCAAACCTAGATTGATTGATTGAATAAATATGATAATTATATGTTGACTTCATTTAATAAATGCTAAATAATTCACATGGGAATTCATTTCAGTGACACAACCGGGGAATTAAGAAATCTGAGAAATATATACACATCATCTTCACTGGCTTACGTTAACATAAAAAAAATATTCAATAAAATAAAAAGTGTAAACCATATTTGGATTTGTATGTGTGTGTATAACAATAAGTAGAAAAACTCTGTTTCACACTGTTAATTGAATGTGAGTGACCAAAGGAAGTGAAAATTGTCTAAATCACAAAAAAATTTGCAAAATTAGGTCATTAGCATAAAGTACTTCTCAACTTAGTTAGTTAGTTATGTAACAACACTTTGTAATGTAGTGTATACCTACATACTGACACGCGCACGCATATACACACACACACAAACATAAAAGGTAATGAGGACAAATCCGAAGTCAACAAAAATCATTATAAAGTAGTAATCCAAAGTCTGTATTATTTGCATAGTGAAATTTTTAAGGGTACTAACTACGTGTATACACCCACATATGTCTCTAGTTTATGCATGAAAATTAAAGCACAATTATCACTAAAATGCTAATATATGACAGCTTAATATAAACTGAATCAACATCTAAACAGATGGTACTGTCGTATTCAACAGTGGCGTTTAATCCACTCACAGTCGCTAAAAGAGGTGAAGAAATGACTACCCAGAGAACTTCAATAACAAAATGAACACTGACATTAAATATAGTTGAAAACGTATTTCAAAGAAGTTAACCTCAACAGCTGTCATTTCATATGGAGCGGAAACTTCAGACGATATCAGAAGAGTACTCAATAAGCTCGACATCAGCGATTTCTTCACAACATCAGACACACACTGCGAAGCAACCTTGTCCGTGTAAAAGACAAAATCACGAAAGATTCTCCATCTAATTGTATCTGTGAAATAAAATGCTTGCTTGGAATCTGATGTGACATACAACGGACAAACATCACCAGAGAGAAATCGTAATGAGAAGTAATGAACACTGTAGAGCATCTGCTCTACCACTGAGGAATCGAGTTGAACTAGAAGAGTTTGAAAAATCATCAGCCATAGGTCTACACACTATAGAATCAGGCCACAAAATCATCATCCAGAAAAATATCAGAAATCACAAAGAACGTTTAATATCAGAGGCACGTCATATCAAAAGGAATCCAAATTGTCTAGGGAATAGGAATGATGGAATAAAACAGTATTTGACGTGATTACAACACACTCGCAGCCCATAAAATGTAAACACACTCAGCTTTTATAATTTTACACACTTATCAAATCCAACAATCTACATCTGGTTTTGTTATCTTTACCAATTGGCCAATTAGACAACGAAAAATCACCCCATACAGAGAAACGATGATTAAGTTGTTATATATAAGCCGAAATTTGTGAATTCTGGTTTAGTAATACTTTGATAAAGCTATTGGAAGCATTAAATATCGAAACGTCGGTAAAAACAACATTGTCGTTTTGTTTTTCATTCACTGGGAAACACAAAAACTTTTATAGTGATGCATACCATATGCCTAATGCCCAATTTTTTTTCGAACTGTTAAAAGTGGACTTGGTTTAGACATAGAGATGAAGAGAGTTAGAGAAAGTTTTCATTTTGTCATCTATTCTTTTCTACCATCAATTTCTTTCATTATTTTATTCTTTCACTTTCCGGTTAGGCAGCAGTGATTTTATTTTTACGCAATGGGGTTGCTAGTTTCATGCCCAGCTTTCTCTCTTTATAGACTCAGTCAAGTTTAGGAGTACGTCGACCGGAGATAGAAGCCCGTATCGCATGCTTGGTTGATGAGTATTCTACCACTGAACCAAGTCTTTATTGGACCTAAATAGAAAAACGCCTAAGTAAAAATTTGATACTACGTAATTACCAAACAGGAGCAAAAGAAATACACTTGGAGAATTAACCAGTTGTAAAATTCATTAGTACAAGTGAAGAGAGAGACATTTTGTGCCAGGCTATGAGATATTAAATGCATCAAAAGTAGACCTATTCAATATTATAACGAACACTGCAGTTACTCTAATTAAAGTCAAAAAAGAAATCACAAAATACAAAAATGTAAATATTATGTGTGTGAATATAGTGAAGTTAATTCTATTATGGGTAAAATTTGTTTTGATAAAGTCTCAACAGTGTTATAAAGTAATGTTGACAGTAAACATTACTGTATAACACTGTGAGGCTTTATCAAAACAAATTTTACCCATAATGGAATTATACTGTAACACAGTGCACAAGTTTTATTCTTATGTAGTGCAGTTAACCTAAGTCAACAGTGGTTCAATGATAAGATGTTCGCCAACCATATCCGTGGTCTGGGTTCGATTTCCAGTCGATGAAGTGTTCTACATCACGATCTAGCTTACTAATCGACAAATAAGCCCGGGAAAGAAAAAAGGTTAGGTTTGGGGCTAGCTACCCTACCCCATAAAAGTAACATTATTACTACAGGAACTTTGGAGCTTGAAGAGTGTATGCTCTACTCAGAATGTTAAGGAATAAGAATAAGACTTTTAGTCGATATATAGTACATACGATTCCTCACAAAGAAAACCTATGCAAGAATACAAAGAAGTTTAGTTATAACAAGTTGATTACAGCAAAAAAAGAGCAAAATAATATAAACCAAATGGACAAAGTTAAACTTTCGACACCACTAACAACCAATCAGCAAACGACCTTGAACGGACCAATCACATTGAAGAGGCATTTATGGTAAATGGAAACGTATATTTATAGAAAAAAGCATAAAAAAAGGATAAAAGGTTAAAAGGGGTACCTTTCATGGGACTGTCAATGGAGAAATCACACCACATCTTGTACATATATTCATCTAAATGATTATAAATGAGATCCTTTTGAGATCCATTTATAGGCCTTATCCTGTGTTTCAAGCGGCCCCAAAACCCTTCAATGGAATTCGTATGAATGATTTTCTCTACTTTCCACGAAATATTAAAATTATCAGCTTACCCTCTCTAATGTTAGCAGGCTTCAAACATATAACACAACGATGGAAAAATCCATCAGTTGATCTGCAATAGCTTTTTAAAGTCATGATATCACCACACGAACAAGTTCGCTCCTTCTGGATCAACCCTAAATCCAGGCAATACTGGAAAACACTGTCCTCCTCGAATTGCAACCGTAACCTTGTAAGGTTACGCATTAGGAATGAATCAAGCGCTATACAGCATTGAACTACGTTCGTGAATTTCACTGAATAATTCGACGTCGTTCGCTGATTGGTAGTTATTGGTGTCGAAAGTTCAACTTGGCCGCCAAAGGATACCAAAGCCAGAAATAAATCTGAGAAATATAGTGTGATCTAGTGCGTTAGTGGTTCTATAGTAAAACGCTTGTCACTCATGTGGCAAGTACAGGTTCAATCTCCACTCGATGCAATCATACACCTCAGTTAGTTTACTATCCAGCAGTAAGCTCGGAAAACAGAGGGGTGGGTAGGTTGGGGTGTGATGCTGACAACTCCATGCCGTAAAAACAGTGTGCCCGCTACTGATATGTCAAAACTTAAAGCTTTATATTTCATTTGTTATGTAAAGAATGATAACAAAAATGAATGAAAAAAACAACAACAAGTGAATAGTGATCAAAGCTCAAAATACCGATGACATGGTTGATAGTTGTCCCACTTGATTGTAGTCAAACCATATCATGAAAAACTAATCTATGAAGCCTGTAACTGTGAGATTTAGCTATGCAAAGATGTACACCTTGTTTTAGCATCAGTCAAGAACAACAACAACAACGACGACCATTAGTGTGATTTCCTAGAATCACTCAGTATACTCAACTATTTATATTCTGATAGTAGACACAATTGAATAGATAAACACCTTCGGTGTTTCTATAGTCACCTACTTTACCTTTCTGATAATGAGTATAAATCATGACTGTAACCATGTATATAATGCTGTAACTACTTCACACACACACAAACGAAAATAACTGTTTTCATATCATTCATGCATTGTTATCCCAGAGAAATATTATATTCTAGATTTTTACGAGTTGATCACGGATTGATGTCAGTTAGAGAACCATTGAAAACCAGCACCGGAGTACTGGACAGCTGCTGTTTCATCCTAGTTTGGGAATCATAGGCAGTACGCACCCACTGGGATTCGAACCCAGGACCTTCCGGTTACAAGGCAAGCTTGCATACCATTCAGCCACTGGGACCCGATTCAATGGTCCTGGGTTCGAATCCCAGTGGGTGCGTACTGCCGATGATTCCCAAACTAGGATATAACAGCAGCTGTCCAGTACTCCCAGCTGGTTTTCAATGGTTCTCTAACTGATGTCAATCCGTGATCAACGCGTAAAAACATAACTTACCCTTACAAACCAAACTATAGAAAATATTCTAGATTCAATATTCCTATCATCAAACTAACAGTAACGACTGGTTAGTACATTAACTAATACCTAGACAGAGGGAGAAGAAGAAAGAGTTAGCGCATTCTGTGCTGTCAAAAGTAACTTTGTATTTCCAAGAAGTGCATACAACATTATCACTGAAATTCATTTCAACAATGAAAAGTATTTTATATAATTCTATTTAAAGTTATGCAATAAGACAGCAAATTTTTTTAAAAAAAAATATGCTTTCATAATGAAAGCCTTTTAAGTAAATGTGTCTTCCGAGGAAAAAAAAGGTGGACACTAAGAATTGGTCTCCATAATAATAATAATAATAATAACAATAAAAAGTGAAATGCAAACTTTTGATTGGGTAACTAATACCACTAAATTGCAAGAGCAAGCAAGGGGGTAGTTGTGAGACGAAGGACATGGAGCTTTATCATCTTCTGATTTTAAGTCTACAAATTATGACAGTAGTGAGTTTATGCAATATAGTAGTGCAGGTAAAAATGTTCTATGTATAAAGTGGGGATAAAAAGTGACATTAAAAAACACACACTCAAAGATCAATAATTATAAACATACATACATAATTGTTAAGCTTTTCTTCAAGTAATATGATAGTATGAAATACACTTAACATATGTACTCTAAGATGTTACGATATAAAATAGACAATATTTCCTAAAACTGGTTTATCACAGGAATACATTTTATTCAGATACACAGCAGTTGGAATCAGTTGAATTCCATGAATACAGGAAAAAAGATATTCAGAGTGTATTTAGAAATAAGATTTCAAAATCAATTTAGAGACATAATAAAAGATGAATCGGTCAATCTGAGGAAATCGATTTGTGCGTCGGTGGCACAGTGGTAGAATGCTCACCAATCACGTAGCTGGTTCGGAGTTGGTCCCCAGCTGACACACTCCTTTACCTTGCTTATCCACCAATAAGACTGGTAAAGAGGGAAGGTTGGGCATGAGGCTAGCAAACCCATCCCGTAAAAATAAATACCTCTGATACATACCGAAACTTCAAGCCTTTAGCTTTAAGGTCTATGTTCCACTGAGAACGCAAAGGAATAAAATAATAAAGAAATCGATTTGCATGTACACATAACTGACAGAGAAGATAAAACAGATTTTTTACAAAGAAAATCGTGTTGTAGAAGGGTCCCCATTTTGAGCAATGAAAAGTAATATAGATCACTGCTCTGAGATACAGATAAGACTGAACAGTTATTTTTTGTTATGACCAATCCAACATGAGTCTATGTTTCACAATATTTTAATGAATATGTAATAATAAAAGGCGACTGACTTATTTTATAGAGACCTATAGAGATGGTAGTGTAAGTTGGCTGTAACTCTGTTGAAGATTGTGAGTGTCTATACTGGTTGTGTAATACATGAGGTTACAGACTGAACATACTGTCCACATTTGAGTTGGTGGAGATGTATCTCATTGGCACTCATTAAGCACTCGACTTCCAGCCAATCGGTACCGGGTTCAAATCTCGATCCACTTACTTCAGCCTAGACGGGTGGGTCCTCAGAGAATAAGCATGGCTCATATCTCCAAAACCAAGTGGTGAAGTTCTAACCAATCAACCACATAGGGGATGAATAAATATTATTTTTCCTTCACGTTCCTAGTGGAACATAGGACTTCAAGCTAGTGGCTTGAAGTTTCTGTAGCAGTGTTTAATTTTACAGGATGGAGTTGCTAGCCTCATGCCCAACCTTTCCTCTTTACCAGTCTCATTACTGGTTTAGCGAGGTAATGGAGTGCGCCGGTGGCCGGGGATCGGACCCCGGACCATGTGCAGAGAGCGTCCTAACCGCTATGCCACCGATGCTTTATTCTGGACAAAATGTTTACACGGTGTACAGAACTCACAGCTTAATTTACAGCATGTTATTTTTTCTTCATCCAGGATCTTCGAATAAAACAGCAACCTATAGTATGTCATGTGACGAAACGCTGTTTGATTGAAGCGCAGACTAATTCCTTATGATATTTTTCCTTCATCTTCTTAAAATACACACCCGTAGTTTGAAGACCAATTAAAAATATGCAATAATATATTTTGCGACTCCAGGGACATACACGAATGGTTAAAACAATTAGAATTAGAGAAAATACGACGAGATTGTGGTGGATGGAAATCCAGGTAGCCGAATAATTCAAGCAGGCCGCCACCAGACATAAACAAACAAAGCATTGATTTTCTTTTGAACTGGTGAAACAAAACTGAAGGCTAGCACTTTGATATATAAAGCATTTTTATTTTAGTAAGACTAATTTTTGCAAAACAGTCAAGAAGAGAACACACAGCATTACTTGCTGAAATGCAGTGAGTAACAGAATATGAAAAAAGGGAAAAGTTATCTATGAAGTACAAGAAATTTGACGAATACGATCAAAATACAACTTTGTACATCAGATGAAGTTACGAAACCTCGATAAAGTGTATAAAGTAGTGGGACATAAAACAAATGTAGGCATGACTGAAAAGGCGAGAATAAAGTAATAGGAATTCGAGTGGATATTTGATAACTGACAAGATGACTTCTGTATCATCTTAAAAGATTTTAAAGCACAGCATCTCTAGAACCCCATTCAGCCATGAGACCTGTGTTTCTATGAGGTTCAGAACAACAATAACAACAGTTTTTGATGTGGTTTTGTTCTCTGAGCGGAATGCTTAATTCGCGAAGCTTTCATCACCCTACTGGGTGACATCTTCAGCGCATACTTTCTGTCTCTGTCTGTATTCAACATAGAACTTGGCACCGAAGTGCACCAGTTCGAGTTGCCACCTTCCAAATAGCACACAGAGGTAGACAAGAAGATGAGTGAAGAGAATCAATAGAGTTTGACAAGTATAAGAGTGAAACAGAATGGGTAATGGTAGAAAGGAATATGAAAGATTACAGAGACTGAATACATCTGCGCTGGCCATTGACAACGATTTTGAGCCATGTCACCTATTGTCTCCAGCCATTGATTCCTAGAGTCCCGAGGGCCCCAACCCGGGAGTCTGCATCTCCCTACCTGACTCAGTTTAACTGTCAAGGATTTCATGGATTGATGCCATGTTTTTGTTTGGCCACCACTGGCTCTTTTCCAACCTGAACCTATATCAGCTAGCAATGCCCGTCGGGGGAGGCGGTGGTTAGGCATGCGCAGCACGTGACCTAGCCATCTTAGTCTATGTAACTTTATAGCCTCGTCGATTGATTTTCCCTCTTTGCCCAACACTCTACGCCTAACGTCAACATTACTTACCTTGTGAAACCACCTAACGTGAGACAGAGATCGCAGACATCTATGATCGAAAGCAGTCAACCTTTTCATGTCTTCAACGCGTATTGGCCATGTTTCAGAGCCATAGAGAAGGACGGAGCGAACTGATGAGCAGTACACACGTCCCTTGGTTGATAACCGGATGTCACGCCTACGCCAGAGATGGTGTAAGTCAGCGAAAGCAGCTCGAGCTTTTCGGATCCGTGCTGAGATTTCATCGCCAATCAGTCCGTTGGTGCTAATACAACTTCCCAAGTAGGTGAAGTGGTCAACATGTTCTATCACTTCACTCCCTATCACTAAGTTAGGGGTTGACGTGGTCCAGTCCTGTAGCAGCATCTTACATTTTGTAGGGGCGAATCGCATGCCAAACATACGAAGATTGCTGCTCAAGGTGTTCAGAAGACTCTGCATTTTGTCAGCATCCTCCCCTAACAGGACTATGTCATCTGCATATTCTAAGTCCATAAGACTATTCCCTGGTAACAAGTCGATTCCTAAGTCATTACGTTCAGTTAAGGATACTTCCATTAGCATATCTATGATGAAGTTAAACAGAAATGGGGAAAGTGGACATCCCTGTCGGACACCACTGGTTGTTACCAATTCAGATGACAATTCCCCATAAGCCCTTACACGACTACGTGAGTTTGAATAGAGTGCCTTGATTAGTGCAATGTACTTTCTTGGCACTCCCTTCACAGTCAGACATTGCCATAGTACCTTTCGATCCACGGAGTCGAAGGCCGCCTTCAAGTCAAGAAATATGACAATTGTTGGACGCCGAAAAGTGTGTCTATGTTCTAGAATCTGTCGAAGAGTGAAGATATGATCTATGCACCCTCTACCTGGTCTAAAGCCTGCTTGATTTTCCCTTGTCTGTTCCTCCCGAGTTCTGCTTAGTCTATGCATGATTACTGAGCCTAGGATTTTAGAGACTATGTTCGTTAGGCTGATCCCCCTATGATTATCACACGAGGACTTGTTTCCCTTCTTGAATATCGGTATAATAAGTGACTTACCCCAGTCTGATGGCACTGTCTCTGATTCCCAGACTTTGCCTAGTACCTCAGTTAATCTACAAACTAGTATGTCACCCCCATATTTAAACACCTCCGGAATAATTCCGTCGGGTCCTGCCGCTTTGCCTCGTTTCAAATTACTGATAGCTTTTGTGACCTCACTTACAGACGGCGGACCAGTGTCTATATCCCATTCGGGTACGTGGTGGATGTCGGGGAGGTTCAGTGTGGCTGTAGGCAAGTTAAATTGTCCTCAAAGTGTTCTTTCCAGCGTTCAAGGCGTCTATCCTGAGAGCTAATTAAGGAGCCATTTTTCTCAGAAATAGTCTCACTTATGAATTGCCTTCTCCCACCCGTTTCCCTGATGAGTCTAAAGAGTTGCCTAGTGTTGCCTATCGCCGATGCTTTTTCCATCTCTTTTGCCTTTGTCACCCACCACTGTTCACGGTCCTTGCGGAGACTTTTAGTAAGTTTCCTTTTGTGCAGCTTTCGCTCCTCATTGAATTCGGAGCTCGCCGGAATAAGTCTTCTAGCATCTATCAGTTCGGATGAGGCAGTCGAAATCCAGTGGTTTTTACTCACCTTTGGATTTGCCTTATTCACAGCTTTTACAGCTGTATCTATAGCTGACTGAATATTCTTCCAGGCTTCTCCAGGGTGAGCACAGCTGTCGAATTCAGATATGCGTTTAGCTAGTTCTTCCTCAAATAGGGATTTAGTTTCCTGATCGAGCTGGGGACGTGATGGTTTTACCGCCAGCTGTTTCCTACGTCCGTTCAGTCGTAAGCACACACGAGCCCGGACCAGTGCGTGATCGGTATCTACACACGTGTTCCAGAAGGAGCGACAATCTCCTACCGACCCACGCCAACGATAGCTTATTGCTATGTGGTCTATTTGTGTCCAGCGTTGGTTTGATGATGGGGGTCGCCAGGTTAAACAGTGTCTCTCCTTGTGTTTAAAGTTAGTGCTTACAAGAAACAAATGATTATCTGAACAGAACTGTAGGAGACGGTCACCGTTGTCGGTTCGCTGGCACGGGACTCCATAGGTGCCACCGACACTTTAATTTGAAGTGAGCTTTTAGATTTCTCCACGAGTTTGTTAATCATCTCTCCTGGTGACCTTGGACGTGATTGGTTGTTTATGTGTGTTTTCACATCTTCTAGGTTACTTGTATTGGAACTGACTGTTTCTTTGACTTGAACTTTGACCCTTTGTGTGTGAAGTTTCTTTCTTATTGGTTGATAAATTTTGTCTATCTCTACGTGTCTATTGATTGATGATTCACTGAAATGCAAAGCTTCTAAACATAAACAACCAATCACGTCCAAGGTCACCAGGAGAGATGATTAATAAACTCGTGGAGAAATCTAAAAGCTCACTTCAAATTGAAGTAGGCGCTGAAGATGTCACCCAGTAGGGTGATGAAAGCTTCGCAAATTAAGCATCCAGCTCAAAGAACAAAACCACATCAAAATCATCCACCTGAGCTACAAATCTTCTCTATCATATCTAATAACAACTGTTGATGTCTTCATCCATGGGCGCCGGAATCCAGTCTAGCTACCACACATTCTTTCCCGATCAGAAATCTTCAAATAATTCGAATGTCTTAAGAAAGAGATGATTCGGCACACCTAGCTCATATCCTTATTACCCCGACCAAGAAGGCACAACGACATGAATTGGCTTCCCCATTTAACTAACACTACTTATAACTAACGATAATCTGTCTAACCTGACACGAGATACCCAGGCGAGGCATCTACAATCAAAGATTGTTAATCTTCTCATATCTTCAACCTTCAGCGACTATGTCTCACAGACGTAAATATGGAGTGAGTGGAATGCTATGCTATATGCACACCTCTTGATGTATTACAAACTAAGTCAACGATGACATAATTTGGCATGTGTGAAGCAGCGAGTCCTGTGTATCCATGCTGAAATTTCAACAGCATGAAAATTCCATATTTTCACAAGACTCATTCAGTTAGGCAACTGTATGCATAAATTCAGTCTACCTAAAAAGCTTTAGAATGCTATACCTACAACTAACTCATGTGAAATAGTCAAAAAGTCTCTTGACACTTGAAAGGTGAATTTCGATGCTCATTGTGCTGATCAATTGAAGTGATGCATAAAATTATCGGAAAATTTTGTCTTCGATTTGTCAGTTACTTCTTTTAAGCGTAAATACAATACAAGAGAGACGAGTTTGGAAAATTTGGAAACATTGAATTCTCGTTTGAAAGTGACGCTGTGAACTTGTGAACTGTTCATAATTAAACCTCTTCATTTTATCACTTCACTTGATACTTGTCAGCACCCATTTGTCGGTATTTGTTTGTATGTATTTTGTGGTAACCATATTTCTCTTACGCCATTAAATATACCTCACTACCCAACCCCCAATGAAACTTATATTCTGTTGACTATAAATACATTAGTAAGTCACGCAGTCGTCTATTCACACTTTATCATATGTTCCGAATGACTGCACATTTTTATAAACGTTCATTTAACAATATTAAATAACGAAAAATCACTCCATTATTATACATGTATCCCGATACAATTTCTGATATAATTTTCACATGCTTTTCCTGACTATTTGTATTTGTGCGTCGGTGGCACAGTGGTTAGGACTCTCGCTGACCATCCACATGGTCCGAGGTTCGAGCCCACGCCGACCCACACCCGATATCTATGGTCGGCCTGCGAAATTCGGGCTACCGATATCCATGCTGAAAATTCCATACTTGTACCAAAAATACAGTGTGGAACCAAGCTGTATTCAAAAATCAAATAATATTCATGGATTTATAACTGTCGAACCTGAGGAAGAAATTAGCGAAAACCATTGTTTGCTCAAAACCATCTTGTTCTGATTAAACTATGGGGATTTTTGATGATATTAGATAGTTGGAGGCAATCGGCCACAGGAAGCCCTATCCGATCTAGGTTTCCTGCTAGTTGGCACTCACCGGTCAGCAAGGCGTATCTGTAACCTTGAAGGAACTCATGTCCCTTCTGAAATTCAAACCCATGTCACCCGGTGCTGCAGTCAGAGACGTTACCAATCAGCTATTCGGGCCTGCGATTGACCTCCTGTAGGACTGTAGTGGACACTTTGATTGGACACTAGTAACTAGTGTGATGTGTCTAGTCCTTTCTTTGGTGCAGACTGAATTCTGTCAGTCAGCTTTGCAATGTGGCCACCATTCTAGGTAGCTCACTGGGATTTTTAATTTACTGAAATCTATCATTAGTCAAAATATTGGTAACAACATATTAAATTAAGATTTAGGCGAAAAACTTACACCTCCACTACTGTAGGCATCATCATCATTTCCTTGAACATCCAAAGTATCTTGATACTTTTTCCCCGGTGAAGCACGATGTGATGGGCATTCTGAAGTATCTTCTTCGGTAGCAATTTTAATAACTGGATCATTAGCAGGTTTTGGTCTATTAATACCAGTTGGGGATTTTAAAGCTAAATGATCGTCTGGAGTATTGACAGATATTGGAGGAGGAGTAACAGCGAATGCTTCTGTTGAATTTCTAGTTTTACTTCGAGGTCTAGATTAAAAAATACATACATTTAAGATATGTAAAGTGATAGAAAAAAGAAGCTTAATAGTAATTTTTTTTCTTTTTTTTACGATATAGGATTGATAGACTCATATCTAACCTTCTCTCTTTTCAAATTTTGGCTTCCAGAGATTTGATTTCATTGGTGACAGGATTTCATCATGAGCTGATATCAATTAGAGAATCATTGGAAAACATGGGAGTACTGGACGCTGCTTCGTCCTAGTTTGGACTCTTCATCAGTATCCACCCACCACTAGGTGTCGAGCCCAGGACCTACCCGTTAAAAGACGAGCTCGTAGACCATCAAGCCACTGGGACACAATCCAACGGCCCATGAATTTCACGATATAGCTCCACCACTAGCTAATGTCATCGGCGAGTATCTGTTCTCATACTCGATATGCTGTACCTCAATCCTCACTAGAACCTAGGTAACTACCTACCTGAATAGGGCCAGTCGCTAGTGACCGTCAGATTGATATTCAAATGTTGGTTTGCAGGGATTTGGTTTGATTGGCTACAGGATTTCATCATGATCTGATATCCCTCTTTTCCAAGCTTTCTAACAGTAGATAGTAGACAACGACGAAGGTTAGGAATGTGCCAACCGGGAGTCGAGCCCTAAACCACATGCATGCTTGGCGAGCACTTTATTACTGAGCCACTAACACACAGTGAAATATTACTCACAATAACTTCAAAGTTGAATAAAGCATGTCATTTAATTATCTTCACCGAAAGTTGCAATAATCACTAAAGGGTAAAAATAAAAATAACACTTAACAAAAAATGATTTTAACATACTTAGCTGTAGGTCCAGTAGAAGATGTGACATTATCATAAACAGTTATCACAGTATTCACATCATTTGATCTGATTAGATTAAGATTATTTGAATGAACAAAATGATCTGAATTAAGATCATTTGACTTAGGTGATTTCCTCTCTTGAATTGAAGGTTCTGCTTGTGAGGATACTTGTACAATATCATCGTTGAAATCTTCAGCTAATGATTCTGAAGAACTAGCAAGGCCTGAAGTATCCGATTTGCATTAGGTGACAGATTAGCCTATAAATATATAAAACATAAAGATTAGATAATAAATTTACTCGATGTAATACAAACCTTTGAAAATAAAACAAGAAATAACAATCCTATCACAATATGAGTAAATATTAGTTTCGCATCTAGCTTCACACATTCGTTTATGTATAATCGTGTATTTACTTACCTAATGCAGTTGACATCCTTACATACACACACATCAGAAAACACAATGAGAGGATGTAACGACTCCAAGTTAATCAACAGATTTATTGTCTTCTGAACTGGAAGGCTTAACTGAGAAGCCATCATTATCTTTTTAGACAGCTGATTTAGTGCAAACTTCAATATGAGATGAAATAGGATAATACTACAACCGAAAAATAACATTATGAGAGAATAGATAGTAGATAAATGGAGACTAGTGAAGATGCTTATGATTAAGAAAATGTTAAACGGTAGGAACGATCTACAACTGAGTCAACAAAGGTAGCTGAAAATGTCTAGAATGAAAAACCTTCCAGAACACAGAGAACACAATCATATCAAAATCATCTACTGAGGTATAATATTCTTTAATATTTCATATATATATATATATATATATATATATATATATATATATATATATGATTCCTTTACGTTCACAGTTAGACGCAGAACTTCAAGCTAGAGGCTTGAAGTTTCGGTAGCAGTGGCGCTTATTTTTCCAGGGTAGGGTTGCTAGCCCCACGCCCAAACTTCCTTCTTTACCAGTCTTATTACTGACTTAGTGAGGTAAAGGGGTGCATCGGTCGGCGATCGAATCCCGAACCACCTGTGTGGTTGACGAGCATTCTACATCTGTGCCACCGACGCACCTTCATTTCCATGAAAGTATTTAAAATTTGATCTAAGGGTTAATTTTTTTTCATCTTTCAGTACAATAAAAACGAGGTATTATATCTAGTAATTATAGTCGAAAAGTGTTACAGAACAGTAGAAAAGTACATTTTCTACAAATCATGAAGGTAGCTGATTCACTTGATTAAACATGAACTCTGTACAACAATACAAAATAACAATTTACTGCATTATTTAATGTTTTCTTTGTTTTAAAGATTATTTTACCTTTTGTCAAAAGCGAGTGCGGCATAAAATAGTTACCTTTTTCGTGTGTGTGCACATTGACCAATCTAGCTACTTAGTTTAAATGGTTTGTAATGGTTTATATTGACTAGCTTTCTTTCTAATATGGCATCATCATCTAACCGATAGATATATATATTGAAGAGCTGTGAAAAGACAGCATGTAATTCTCGTATACATGACGTAGTATCTAATCTATGGAGGATTTCACCATGAGCTGACATCAGTTAGAGAACCATTGGAAAACCACTTGGGAGTACTGGATAGCTGTTTCCTCCGCCTGGTTTGGGACTCTTCAGCAGTACGCGCCCACCGCCAGGGTTCGGACCAAGGACCTCCTGATTACAAAGTCAGCGAGCTCATAGACAATTGAGCCACTGGGACCCTATCCAATGGCCAGTCCATGAATTCTAACTTCTGCCAATACATGACATAGCACGACCACTTTGCAATATCTTCTTCATTGAGTTACTGCCCTATATTCGACCTGATGTACCCTACTGGTCACGGCTTTCCACTAAAACCCCTCTAACTGATGTCAGCTCATGGTGAGATCCTCCATACATTCAAACAAAATCCCTACAAAACCACTACTTCTAATATCTAATCACCATAATATCATAAAATAATCTCAAGCACAAGAGTCAAGTCGAACGCTAGGAATTCGAAGTCTCATAAGTGTCCAAAGTTGATCTTTAAGGTGTGTATGTATGGTCTAGACACACACGTTACCAGAAATTATTTAGTATGAAAATGAAACATTCATTATTGATTGTTAGTATTAGTAGTAGTTCAGCGCGTCTCGCTTACATTGAATTCAAAAGTCTAAAGAAGTACACATTTGCAGAGAGAACGTGAATTACTTCAGACTTATATTTTACAACTTTTCAGGAGAGCTACACAAGTGATCACGTGACACACGATAAGTTAAAGTCTATTTGTAATGGTGTGATACAGACAATGTGTTCCAACGGAATATTACTCTGACATATTCCCACAATTTAATAGTGCACTGACAACACAATACGATATATCTATTTGAACATTCTATATCATGTCAAATAATTTAAACCGAAATCACACGCTCAGTGATTGGTTAAAGAATATAAACGGTAAAGATATAAATAACTGCTTGATCAGTTGAAAATATATGTTTGCTTCCGTGTCTTGCCTTCTACTATCACATTTAGTGTTGCTACCTTTCGAGAAATGAATACCTCATGGTGAGCATTCAACCCCTGTGCCACTGACGCATATATATATATATATATATATATAATTCACAGAACTACTTTAGAACCAATTTAAAATATTCAGATCATGAGTCTGTCTGGATTCAACATAGAACTTGGCACCGAAGTGCACCGGTTCCAGTTGCCACGTTCCGAATAGCACACAAAGGTAGACAGAGAAGATGAGTGAAGAGAATCAATAGAGTTTGACAGGTATAAGAGCGAAACAGAATGGGTAATGGTAGAAAGGAATATAAAAGATTACAGAGACTGAATACATCTGCGCTGGCCATTGACAACGATGAGTTTGAGAGATGTCACCTATTGTCTCCAGCCATTGATTCCTAGAGTCCCGAAGGCCCCAACCCGGAAGTCTGAATCTCCCTCCCTACATGACTCACAGTTTAACTGTCAAGGATTTCATGCATTGATGACATCCATGTTTTGTTTGGCCACCACTTACTCTTTTCCAACCTGCACCACCTATATCAGCTAGTAATTCCCGTCGGAGGAGGCGATGGTTAGGGATGCGCAGCAGCACGTGACCAACCTAGCCATCTCAATCTATGTAACTTCATAGCCTGGTCGATTGATTTTCGCTCTTCGCCCAACACTCTACGCCTAACATCAACATTACTTACCTTATTAAACCACCTAACGTGAGACAGAGATCGCAGACATCTATGATCGAAAGCAGTCAACCTTTTCATGTCTTCAACGCGCATTGGCCATGTTTCAGAGCCATAGAGAAGGACGGAGCGAACCACTGAGCAGTACACACGTCCCTTGGTTGATAACCGGATGTCACGCCTACGCCAGAGATGGTGTAAGTCAGAGAAAGCAGCTCGAGCTTTTCGGATCCGTGGTGAGATTTCGTCGCCAATCAGTCCGTTGGTGCTGATACAACTTCTCGAATAGGTGAAGTGGTCATCAACATGTTCTATCACTTCACTCGCTATCACAAAGCTAGGTGGGAGTTGACGTAGTGCAGTCCAGTAGCAGCATCTTACATTTTGCAGGGGCGAATCGCATGCCAAACATAATCGTGATCATGAGTAGAACTATAGGATAAATTTACGAAGTTTAGAATCCAAGGGTCATTGAATTCCAACTCAGGTGGTTTGATCTTAAAGGTAATGAGTTCGATTCTTGGCTGGACTATGGGTGCACATTGCTGAGGAGTCCGAAACTAGGACGAAAACAGTTGTCTTGTGTCTCTTGCCTTTCAATGACCCTCTAACTGATATTGGTTTGTTATGAAATCTAATAAATGAAATTTGAAATAACCACCAAATTCAATTTTAACTTAACCTAGGTGGAATTATTATTCTCACATCAAGATATTTATAAACAGTGCTAATCTACAAAAGCAACATTTAGAAGATCTACTAAAAAACGACGTTCCAAATGAAATAATAACTAAAATATAAAGCATTTAAGAAAGATAGTTAGTTGTCTGTATATTCTCTTCTTTTTTTAAATGAGAAAATTAATTTATGTTAGGACCATTTAAGGAATGTAACGAACAACAATAATAACTTGGCTGTTTGCTTTAGCAAAGTTAATTTTGTTGTCCAGAAATTAGGGTATTTAAAGAGGGAAAAAGAATAACCACAAATTTGGATTAATGAACTGTCGTATATGTGTTCGTGTGTGCATGTGTGTGTGTGTATGTGTACGGTAATCTGTGCATCACAGAAGAAGACAAGGTTCTATATACATTCAGAAGTCTACGTCTTTTCCCAAATGAAAAAATGTACATATAGATATAATACTGAAATTCTTCCCTAAAATATTCAACAAAAAGATTTGTACCTTTGTAAACAATCACTATAATTTATTAATATTACTAAACATAGAGTGAACATAAAGTGAACAGTTATATATTTAATTGATGAACAATGTTTTTGTTTCAAAATTTCCATATGACGTGACCAGAGACAGATGAATATAGATCAACTTTGTATAGAAACGATTTTGAATCAAGTTGACACATTTTAGAATTCAAACAAATAAGAAAATGAGGAGAGAAAAGCAAAGAAACAAACAAAAGAGAAAAACGAGTAGATGGAATGTACACTATTTAGGATTTTTAGGATTGAGAAATTGTTAAAGACTGAAATTATTCAAATCACGAATATGTGATCCGTATGATCCTATATACATGGTAGTAAAGAAAGAAAGCATAAATGCATAAAACTATATACTATTGATTAATTGAGACTGAGTAGTTGAGCAATACTCACACCAACTAGTAGTGCTTACTAGCCAGATCAAAGTGACGATAACCATCGAGTGACCGGATTTCGCAGATGACTCATCTTTCATGTCAAACAAACACGAAGACTTACAGGCGAAAACCAACTAACTGACTGAAGAAGCAGGCAGGTAAGACAGGACTCCAGGTAAGCATAGAGGAGACAAGGGTGATGAAGATAACCAACCAACAACAACTAGCACCAATCACTATCACCGGGAGACACTTTTCAGAGGTTACTTCCTTCACTTATCCAGTCAGGAGGCATCGTTTCAACCACAGGCAGCTGGTGGACGGACGAAGATGTCAAAGCCAGGCAAGATACGCCTTCATCAACCTGAAACCAATTTGGAAATCTTCGGTTGCATAAAGAAAAGATTCGGATTATGTTCAACACAAATGTGAAGTCAGTCAGTCCTTGTATATGGGCCAACGTGCCAAGGAAAGCATATCCAGTAGGTTGCAAACTTTTATCAACAGCTGCCCTCTTCGCTGGCTCCATACTAAAGGTCTAACAGCCTGCCGGCCGGAGAGAAAGAATTGGCGATAAGAAATTCTGGCTGGGAACAAACCAACCAAGAGCCGATTTCCAAACAAATATGTAGAAGAAAGTAGAGATAGATCGGGCACATACCAAGAAGGCCATCGAATGACATCGAATTCCAGGCCAACACTCGAGTGGAATCCCAATGGGAAACAACCAATTTGGTATGTGTACGAGTGTGACATTGAGGAGATCGTGTGAAGGAGAGATGAGAGATTATGGTCAATTGTGAGCCCAGATGAAGGGAACAGCGCCAAATATAGCAAAGTTGAGATGTGTTGTTGAAGCCTTATGTTCCAATCAGAACCCAAGGGAATAACAATAATAATAATAATCAGTATAGATATAAGGATAAAACTTGGGCACTTTGGTAAAGTATGTCTCCATTATGTATTCAATTCACATTCTAACAAGTTACTTATTTTACTTATTTCCCATCATATTGTATTTTATAAATAACAATAATATTATTTCCGAACGTACTTTGTCTTATATTGATTTTATTCAGATTTCCAATCAATTTTTACTCATGTATATAAATGAAGGAAAAAAGTTGTGTGAGTACCTTGATATGATAATGAGCAGCTCGAAACGTCATCAGTAAATATTATAAATAAATAAAAGTTTACCCATAATGAATTAATATACATATTTCCCGAGTACTCTCCAACCCATACACGTACGCACAGGTCAAGTGAAGCTAATAAACGTTACCTTAAAGGATGAAGATGCAATACGTAGATATTATAGTAGCTGGCCCAAAAATTCGAACAGACCTCCAAGGTCAAGGTCGTAAAGGTAGACAGGCTTAATATTCCGAACAGGTCTATCATGTTTCAGACCATTAGCCACACTTGTTGTGTAACGGTTGATGATACAATAACAATAACAATTTCGCTTTATTCCAGAAACAGTACTTGTGGTACAGTGTGGAATTTTCAGCACATATCTACAATATTGCATCTAATTTCATCGTACATTTAAAAGGAGTATTATAAAAAAAAATAAAATATTTAAAAAAAAACCAAAAAAAGAAACACAGAAATAACAAAAAAAATGCAAATAAAAATACCAAGTAAAAAGGAAGGTAAACACAAATAATGAAAAACTATTTCAGTATTGGTTAGTGGAAGCTACGATATGTGTATGCGTGGTGAACAGTAACAGCTATAATCATACAGGAAATTATGAGATGTTCTTAAAAATGTTTATAGCCAAGATGATCAGTTAATTTGATTGAACAACACTAAGCAATCATAAGATAAACATTTCAGGTTGTGTTTTTTTTATTGTCAGCACTAATGCGGTTGTTTGTAGTGGTAGTGTGAGGAATCATGCATAATACAAAATTTTTTTTTAAGATGGTGATAGTGGCAATAACAAACAAGATTGTCAGTTAAATAGTGCCGAACAAAGAAAAACCACAAAACTAATGTTACATGATGGTTAATGACAGGACAGTTTTGTAATAATCATAGTGATAATATAGTCGGACCCAGTAAATATACAAAAGAAGGAATAGAATAAAGAATAAAAATGTAAGCCAATGATAATAATTTTAAGCAGCTAAGTATGTTTAAGAAGGTTGTTCACTATAGAGTACAAATAAGAGAGTGTAAGGGGGAAATAACAAGGGCCAAAATTATGTTATTAACAACAAAGCAAGTCATAGGTTTCACGCTTAACATTGTCTCTGTCACTTAGAACACGGGCCAAATATGGTATCGTTGAGTTCCTATACTTGGTTGTACGAGCATATATTATTTTGTACTGATTTCTGGTTCTACCTGATGAGATGCAGGGAGAGAGTTGGGAATAGAGGGGGTGTTGGGGGTCAGAGAGTATGGTTTTAGGCCATTTCTCGCATGTATTCAGATGCTTATCCACTAATGTAGTGACGAGCTGACTGAGTTTTACACCACCAGTCCTACTAACTACCTTCAACATCCTTCTCAGGATGGTATAGTCCTTTTTCAGTAACCCAGGAAAGACTAACGGGGAACAGTAAAGTAGAATAGGTAGGATACGAGAGTTGACAAATTGTGAAAGCAGAGGTTGAGTGACTCCAGTTAGTCTGAGTTTCTTAATGTAGTAGGTTAGACTACCCAGTTGTCCAGGCTGAAGTAGGCGGAACAGGTTGCAAATTGTGTTCAGAGTAATTTCTTTTCTTTTCAGACATAAACTACTAAAATGTCAGTTATAGGGGATATACGCAAAAATATTAATTGACTAATCAAGTATGCAGCTATCTGATTAGTTGGCGAGTTAGTTAGTTAGTTAGACAGAATAGAATAATTAATTCGACATCTGACACACAATAACAGAGAAAAACTGCTAGAACACAGGACTGTATTTAGGCTGCAACACAACAAATAAATCGGCGGAACAAAGAGACATGAGAAAAAATTGACAAAACATCACACCCTCACTCAATATAGTCGTAAAACACTACAGGCAAAAGGAAGAAAGAACGTGGTATGGAAAAAAAACTCAAGGCTACTACTACTACTACTAGCATGAATGCAAATTAGAAAATTAGAAATATAGACAATGTTTTTTTACATGATGAATTAGTCTCTTCATAATAAAATTGGATTACGTCATCAAACAAAACAAACAGCGAAGATTATCTCAGGAAATGTGGTGTGTTCGCGGAGTATATTTGAGGAAGGTTACTTAAAATATAAAAAAATAAAGTAGTAGGATTTTGGTGGATGTTAACTGACTAGCAATGGAATGCAGGATACGCATTTCTTCTTCCTATTTCTGACTCGTCAGCTAGATGTACTGTCATTTCGCACGATTGGTCTGGTGTGTAACTCTTTAGTGTTTGAAACGATTGGTAGAAACGCCATCACTCACTGGGGAATGCAGGTACATCCAGATGACGAGTCAGCTACAAGACGACATACGCATTCTGCAATCCACTGCTAGTCATCAACCACCGAATTATTTCGCATTAATTTTCATTTAAAAATTGAAAAAATAAAAGTAGTAGGATGTTGAAGAGTAGTGATGATGATACAGGGATAATAAGTTTTGGTAATATAATCAGGTAAGTTTTACCACGACAAATCAAGTGTAAGGATAAACTATTTAGGTGTGGATATGAAAATCGATTAATTTTATGGGTGATTAACACTTCAGTAAATTAGATAACAGGTGTCTGAACTATTTTGTAGATTTCATGTGAATGGTTTAACGATAAAATTCTAACCAGGCGATATGAAGACTTTTCTCAAGGTTATTCTTCTTTTCCTCAGTATTTGTATTTAAGGCTTGTGAAGATTTGATTATTTTCATTAAGAAACGACATTTGTTGAAAGTAGTCATAGCGTGAACTTCCTGGCTATGAACCCCGGATACGAGATCATGGATAGACATTCCTAATGAGTATTCGTCTGACTGGACACTAGTCAGTAACTAGTGTAATGTGTCTAGTCCTATTTTTGGTGTAGACTGAATTCTATCAGTCGTGTTTTCAATGTGACCGCTAGTTGCTAACTAGTGTCCAATCAAAAAAATATCCAATATGGTCCAACAGGAGGTCAATCGTGAGCCTGAATGAGTCACTAGTAACGTCTGTTACTACATCACTGCACTGGATGACGCGGGTTCGAATCTCAGAAGGGATGTGATTTCCTCCTTCGAGGTTGCAGCACGCCTTGCTGATGAGTGCCAACTAGTGCGAAACCTAGGTCGGGTAAGCCTGTTTGACGACTGCCTCCAAACATCTAATACCAACAATTCTTAATGAGTCGAAAACCAGGACGAAAGATCTATTCAGTATCCTGAAATTTTGTGATGTTTCTCTTACAGCTGATATTATTTCACATCCATAAAACCTTATACCAAAATTTTCATATGTAAACTAATTTAAGAAGGAATATTCTTTGATCTTTAGAAAATGCTGATATAAAGAACTTTGAGGTTGAATAGTAAACAACAACAACTGTGTTTCAACAACAGATTCTTTAGGTAAATGATCTTCATATTTAGATATAAATTGAAACAAGAGCTAACCAATGAATGCAACCAATAATAATTATAACAATAACTATATGGGGAAACCTACTGAAACTGCATACTACTGATTGACTGAGATGAGTAGTTGTATGTTACACAAACCAACCAGTAATGGATGCTGGCCAGCCAGATCGAAGTAATCTCAACGCAGGAAGGTTGTTTCGCTCATTTGTGGTTAGACTTATCACCGGTGTATCCGGCCCGGTCTGGTTCGTCTCAGAGCGCTGAATCAGTTCACAGCACTTGATTTCTTTCTGGCTATCTACTTAGACGAACTGGGTTTTTTTCCTTCACGTTCCCCAGTGGAACATAGGGCTCCAAGCTAGAGGTTTGAAGTTTCTGTAGCAGTGTTTATTTTTACAGGATGAGGTTGCTAGCCTCATGCCTAACCTTTCCTCTTTACCGACTTTCATTACTAGTTTGGCGAGGTAAAGGAGTGCCTCATCGGTCGGGGATCGGACCCCGGACCATGTACATGGTCGGCGAGTGTGTCCTAACCAATATGCCATCGACGCACAAGATGAATTGGTAATACATTGAATCAGAATTCGCAATTTGCAAAGTCCAAATGGTACACACAGCAGCAGTATGCTGTTATGATTGCTTTCTTGATCGCCATAGTGTATCAAGCAAATCACATACTGCTGTGATCTAAGAAAATTCAGTTTTCAACTGTGATAAAATGTGGTGAAATTCCCCCATCTCAAACTGCATTAAAACTGCAAATTAATTTGTAAATTATCAAAAAATTGAATTTTAGAGATCTACTGAGCTTTGAAATCTAAATGTGATGTAGACGTTAGAATAAAGTAAAGAAAAGAAGCACATACGACACAAGTCTATACACCCTAAATAATAATACTACAGTAGACTAACACATTTTCTGTGCATCATTTGAACACAGTTAGTTTAGTTAAATGCCAATTTTTTTTATATTAATGTCGTGTGCCAATTACTCGTTGAATAGAAATAGAGAAAAAACAACAACAGAATATTCTCAGTCTTATTTACTGCTACCACTAGATTACGATGAATCATCAGGTAACGAGTGAGTGAAATCAAACACTGATGATGTGTGCGCGCGTATGTGCGTGTGTGCACGTGTATGTGTGGAAAAGAGAGAGAATAAAGTAAGGAGTGTTAAAATAAACAGTAAATAAATATTCCACTATATCCACAGTATGATAATTCATCATACATTATTAAACTCCACTTTAACAAAAATTTGAATGTAAAAGAAATCGTTGAATTGAATCTTTGATTTTCCCGTCGATTGATTGTAACCGAAGTGCTCGGTCTCAGGTTGACATGTCGGCTTCTTGTGCAGATGCTTCGACGATGTCTGGGGATTTGATTTGTATACAATTGGTGGATGGTGGCTAGCAGTGGAATCCAGGATGCGCATTTCGTCCTATTTGGGACTCGTCGGCTGGATGTACCTGCATTTCTCAGTGAGTGATGATGTTCCCACTGGGTTCGAGCCTCGATGGGAACATCATCACTCACTGAGAAATGCAGGTACATCCAGCCGACGAGTCCCAAATAGGACGAAATGCGCATCCTGGATTCCACTGCTAGCCACCATTCACCAATTGTAAAAGAAATCAATTCAAATTCCACAGTACATCTCATGAGAGAGTTTTTTTACACACTACAAGATGGTAAGTGTAGTACACGCTGATTTAAACTTTCTTAATACATTAAACCTACACAATCAAGGACAGCAGTTCAAATGCAGTAAACTACAAGGTTTACTATAAGCTAAAATTAAAATGCTTAGTTATAGACAGATTAACAGGGGACACTTTTATGCTATTGTTGGACAGAGGCTTAACCAAACAGACCAACTATAATTCTAATGGACTGGTTCTTAATGTAATCGAATTAGAAATACAGAAGGCTTGTTTGGCGCTTGTTAACCTACGTCATCTTTGACTCAATCGATCATTTATCATTCCCTGAATAGCAGTTTGCTCTATCCTAGTTTATAATTGTGAATAAATGTGCAGAGAAGCTGTTTTTGACCACAGGTGGCCTTTGAACAACATGGTCGGTTATAATGAAATTCGATATGGTGTTAGGTTAAAATTCTACCGAGGTGGTTGGTTGTGAGTTTTCATAGGTATAAGTAGTTGTCATAGGAATAATGAATGACTTGCTGAGAAATTAATGCCTTCTTCAATAATATATGTGGAAAAAATTTATTCAAACCATAATACGTTTATCACTGCCCTGATGAAGAACACAGGGAAATAATAAAGACACATTTAGAAGTTTGTACAAATTCTAACACAATAGTCACCGACAAAGGGACAAGAGAAGAAATTAAACAAGAAATTTATATACGCATAATTTTTTTTCCAAAATAATTACTACTACTTTCTGAGGGAGGAAAAAAAAGCCCAGATATAATAGACGAAAACACAAAAGAAAAACTCACATTCCCATGCTGGCTTAAATCGCCTTTACTGCCAATAACATGACCGTCTGTAGCCTTTTTACCAGAACGTGGATGACGTGTTTTTGGAAAGCCTTTTGAGGCAGATTTATCCTTTGATTCATGAAATTTATAAAGGGAACAGAAAAAGGTATCGTCACAATATTTATAATTTATAGAAAGATTTTTATTAATAAGAAAAAGTAAAGAATACACAAGGGAAATAATTTGATTCATTTAAGTACAACAAATCATACTAATCGTCTTTTATAGAAATGTGCAAACAACAGTAAGTGATTAATTTTTAGAAGTTAGTTTCCGGGATTTTAATTTGTTTCAAGTTTGAGTACGGATGATTGATATCAGTTAGAGAACCATTTAAAAAACCCGGGAGTCCCAAATTATTACGAAGTAACTGTCTAGTCCTCCCAGGTTTTCAATGGTTCTCTCAGAGTTATCAAATCTGTGGTCAAACTTGAAGTAACTGATTCATGGTCGACGGTTATTGCCAAGTAATAAATGTGTAGCAACTCAAACTGCTGCGTATCTGTGCAAGGTTCTACGTTGAAACCAGTCAGCCAGTCAGTGAAATAAATGGCTGACTTTGATGAAAGTGAGTTTGACCTTATCAAAGCAGAACTTTGCATAAAAGTACACAATTTCAAGATGGCACACTACAAAGAAGCACAAAAAAATAGGGAAAAGGAATTTTGTGAGAACTATTTTCTCTCAAGTTACCAACAGCCTTCAACCACTGATTTTTACATCCCGTGTACCTCTCTATATGGCTCACACCAAAAGTCAAAGACTTAATAGAAAAGTAATATGTATTTGTCTGACAGCTCTGTATCCGGTCAAAATGCTCATCAAGAAAGGTGATGTGTAGCTTTAGACATATATGTCCGAGTCATTTTGTTCAATGCAACTTTACAATCCCATAGATCGAATTCTCCTCCTTAGTGAGCATTACTCCTAACCTATTATTATTATTATTACTGACAATATTGCTCCTGCTAACAAGGAGAACTGAACGCAGAGAATCATAATCAAAATACAAGTATTTCTCATATGTTTAAAAGATTGTACATGACAGGAGGCTGATGATATCCACAAAAGTCTATTCACCAGTAAGAACATTTAATTCATTTTAAAAAGCGCATGCTACAGCAGTTATTATTATTGTTCCCTTGGGTTCCTAGTGGAACATAGGGCTTTAACTGCACGTCTCCACTTGCTTCTGCTGTACTTTTCGCCTGCGTCCATGTTAGTCCATACTGTTTCAACTCCTCTTCACACGACCTCCTCCATGTCACCCTTGCACTGACGTCTCACTCGCCGCTTCCTTTCCGGGTTCCACTCGAGCGATGGCCTGACGCGTGATGTCACCCAACGGCCTCCTCAGCGAGCGTCCAATCCATCTCCACTTTCTCCTGCATATTTCTTGGTTGGCGATTGGTTCTTGTTTTGTTTGTTCCCATAGTTTCTTGTTGGTGATTCTTTCCGGCCCAGCCATCTGATCTTCAGTATAGAGCCGGCGAAGACAGTTGTTGGTTGATAAAGGTCTGCAACAGGCTGTTGGAGATACTCTTAGTAACCCGCCCGTCAAGTCTGTGATCCGTGTAGAAGAACTGGCTTGACGTTTGTATTGAAAATCCGACTGCATTTTGTTGTTGATGCAGAGTGACGAAGATTTCCAGATTGGTTTCAGGTTGATGAATTCTACAGCAGTTAATATTCACTTACTGAGTTAAAACAAATCAGATTAGTCGTTACTTCTTAACTTAAAACTGTCCACGAATAAATAGTAAAGCATTATTGATATAAGTATAAAACTTGGGCACTGTGGTAGAGTATAACTCCAGTAACAGATTTCTGTGCTTCACTAGAATCATCATTCAAATTATCAAAATTAAATGAGGAAGTACAACAAGAAATACGTCAACGTATCATACCTTTACTCAAACAGAAAAGACATAATTCTCAACTTAGCACTGAAGAACAAAATGCATTGGAGAAACTAAAGAATAGAAAAGATACAGTTATTCTACCGGCTGATAAAGGAAGAACAACAGTAATCCTGGACACAGAAGACTACATAAAGAAAGCAGAGGATTTACTCAAAGATAATAATGTATATCAACAGTTGACAAAAAACCCTATACAAACATTCGATAACAAAATCAGAATAACGTTAAATAAACTAACGAAATCAGGACAAATTACAGAACAAGATCAATGGCGAATGAAATCTAACGAACCCATTTTACCTCGATTTTATGGTAGACCAAAACTACACAAACCGAACATCCCCTTACGACCAATCGTTTCGCTTCCAGGAACACCAACATATAATCTATCTAAAGAACTTTTCAGGAAGTTAAATTACCTAACAGAATCATGCGACCATTCTATCAATTCGTCAATCCAATTTTTAGAGAAAATCAAAAACATTCAGGTAGAAGACAATGAAATAATGATGTCCTTTGATGTCACAGCATTATATACTTCAATTAGTCCAAAACTAGCAACAGAAGCTATGCAACATTTACTCTATAGTGATGAAAACATAAAAACGCAATGTTCAACTTGGATAAAACTCATAAAATTATGCCTTACAACATACTTCCAATTTAATACTCAAATATATGAGCAAATAAAGGCAACACCAATGGGATCGCCTATATCAGGATTAATAGCTGAAGCAGTTATGCAAAGATTAGAATTAATAGCTCTACTTATAATTAAACCGGAAATCTGGGTACGTTACATTGATGATACATTTGTAATAATTAAGAGAAATGATTCACAATATACCCATAAATTAATAAACAACATATTTGAAGACATCAAATTCACAAGAGAAGAAGAGTTAGATAACAAAATCCCATTTTTAGATATCTTAATCAGGAGAACCAACACAGGAAATTTAGAAACACAAGTATATAGAAAGTTAACGCACACAGATCAAATACTCAACTATACTAACAACAATCCAATTACTCACAAAAGAAACTGTGTGCAGACATTGTTTAGAAGAATTCAAACACATTGTAGCACACCAGAGTTGAAAAGAATAGAAGAAAAATACTTACGAACGGTCTTCAAGAAGAATGGTTATCCAAAAAATTTCATCAAAAAGTCTGTCTGTCTGTCTGTTTTCGACATAGAACTTTGCACAAATGTGCGGAAGTTCAAGTCGCCACATTCCGTGTAGCACGCGAAGCAAGAGAAGAAAGTACAAGAAAAGCATAATAGAAACAGTGAGCAGAGGTGTGAGACAAAGGAGTAATAAAGAATAACAAAACAGTTTCATTGGAGATCATAAGTCACAGGGAGTGGATGCATCTGCGCCACTGAGAACGGTTTTGAGCCATGTCACCAATTGTTTCCAACCATTGATTTTTACCGTCCCGAGGACCCCAGCCAGGAAGCCAGTCTACACCTTTCTACGTGGCTTAGACCAACTGTTGTGGATTTCATTGACTGATGCCAAGTTTTTGTTTGACCGCCGCTAGCTTTTTTCCAGCCTGACCCTATATCCGCTAACATAGCTTGTCGAGGGAGGCGATGACTTGGCATACGTAACACATGTCCTAACCATCTCAGTCGATGTAGCTTCACGACTTCGTCGATTGATTTCCCCTGTTTACCTAGAACTCTACGCCTAACCTCCATGTTGCTCACCTTATTATGCCACTTTACACGGGAAATAGAACGCAGGCACCTATGATCAAAGACAGCTAGTCTTTTCATGTCTTCCACTCCCAGTGGCCAGGTCTCACAACCATAAAGGAGGACGGAGCGGACTGATGAGCAGTACACCCGCCCTTTGGTCGATAGTCGAACATCTCGTCTACGCCAGAGTCGGCGTAAACTAACAAATGCGAAACGAGCCCCTTGTATTCGTGCTGAGATTTCGTCAGAGATCAGCCCGTTGGGGCTGATGGTACTTCCCAAATAAGTGAAGCGGTCAACGTGCTCTACCACTTCACTTCCTATTTTTAAACTAGGCGTCGATGTAGTCCAGTCCTGTAACATCATCTTGCATTTGGCGGGAGCGAATCGCATGCCAAACATTCGTAGATTGCTGTTCAAGGTGTTTAGAAGACTCTGCATTTTGTCAGCGTCTTCGCCTAGAAGGACTATATCGTCTGCATATTCCAAGTCAACGAGATTATTCCCCGGTAGCAAGTCAATCCCTGAATCGCTGAAGTCACCTAGGGTTAAGTCCATTAACACATCTATGATGAAGTTGAATAGAAAAGGAGATAATGGGCATCCTTGACGGACACCACTGGTCGTCATCAGTTCAGATGACAGCTCGCCGTAAGCCCTCACCTGGCTGTATGAGTACGAGTAGAGTGCCTTAATCAGTGCAATATATTTTCTCGGAATTCCCTTTACAGCCAAGCATCTCCAGAGAACTTCCCGATCGACAGAGTCGAATGCTGCCTTTAGGTCAAGAAATATAATGACTGTTGGACGCCGGTAGGAATGCCTATGTTCTAGAATCTGTCGGAGGGTGAAGATATGATCAATACACCCTCTTCCTGGTCTAAAGCCTGCCTGGCTCTCTCGTGTTTGTGCTTCCCGAGCACCACTCAGTCTACGCATGATTATTGAGCCTAAGACTTTAGATACTATATTAGTCAAGCTAATCCCTCTGTGATTATCACAGGAAGACTTGTCTCCCTTCTTGTATATGGGGATAATCAAAAATCATCAAAAAGTGTTTAAAATCGAATGAAAGCACCAAAAAAGAACCATCACCAAAGACCAAAAAGAAATTCATCCTACCATACATCAGAAACATCTCTGAAATAACGGCTAGAATAATGAAACCGTTTGATATAGATGTAGCACACAAACCAGCTGAATCGCTTAATTTCATCTTATGCAAACCAAAAGATCCGATAGAAAAGGGAGATAAAATTAACACCATTTACAAAATAAATTGTATGAACTGTAACAAACATTACATCGGCCAAAGTGGGCGTCCCAGTCGAATCAGAATCCAGGAACACATATCAGCCGTGAAAAGACACGATATATATTCTTTCATATCAATCCATATAGACAATTATGGACATAAGTTTGATTGGGAGAATGTCGAAATCTTAAACAGAGGAAACACCAAATGTGCCAGGGAATTCCTAGAAGCCTGGTACTCCAATGAAAATGCCATTAATAAACACGTTAATATAGATGAAATATACCAACTAATAAGAAGTAAATCAGGTGATCAGGAAGTTTAAAATCCCAATCAATAGAAAACGGTCAATACATATCTAGAGATGGTTACCGGGAGACTCATGAAGAAATTTAAATCATTTCACTTTATCCTAAATACTGCGCTGAAGATGTCGTCCAGAAAGACGATGAAAGCTCCGCAATTAAAACAAGGAGCTCAGAGAACACTATCAATTGCGTAACTCCATTATGTATAGGATTTTATTCTTATTAAATCACACAGTGTTGTACAGTTATATTAACTGATGACGTTTCGAGCACAAACTTTTGCCGACCATACACATCGTCCGGGGTTCGATCCCCTGCCAACGCACATACCTGATATCAATGGTCAGCCTGCAAAATTTGGGCTACCGATGTCACATGCTGAAAATTCCATACTTGCACCAAAAATATGGTGTGAAATCAAGCTGTAATAAAAAAAACTTATTGTAAATAAAAATCACTAATACTCACCGATTCATCAGGTTTCACTGAACCAGAGAAATGCACTCGAGTTGATGCAGATGTTGGCATAGATAATGAGGAATGCGTCGATGATGCAGAAAGATTATTTGTATGATTCGGTGAAGAGTATGCAGGATCTAAATTCCCATTGACAGTTGAAGAAAATGTAGTCGATACTGCAGTAGAATATGGTGATTTTTTATTACTAATAGCAGTAGTAGTCATTGAACTGAGTTTCAGAGAACTGGATCACTTGTCATTGTTGTAGAATTAGCACTCAGTGTAGGCGAAGGCAAAATACCCGATGGTTTAGTTGACTCATAATTCAAAGGTGATGTATTTCGATTGGTTGGATGATTCGACTGAGGTGTGGAAGTGTGAAAATCAGCTGGTTCATAGGCATGATTCACTTCTACATTGATTCCGTCGAGAAAATCATGTTTTGGTTTAATAATATCAGGATTTAAGGATGTAGAATAACTAGCTAACTCAGACGGTGACACAGTTGGATCTAAAAGGTAATGGAAAATTTTTTTTCAGAACAAGAGAAGAAAGTTGTGGTTTCACGTGATGATAAGGAGAGAGAGAGAAAAAAATCACATTTTAATCTTGAAAAGAGTTTTCAAATATCCATCGAATAAGGAACACATATTAGACTGAGATCACGCAAACTCAGTTGCGTCACAGTCTCTTAATCATTAATAGATTAATTCTTTCTTTCTTTCAATTCTATTGTATGTAATGTTTATTATGCAGAAATTATAATGTCGATGTTTGTTTTATTTTCTTTCTTGAAAACGACACCACGACGTGTGTATATACAGCATACTTTTGCTTTAAAGCGATTTTTTAAGAGTCTGTACTTAGAAAATTCACTTACGTGTCTGAGAGTGAAAGAAAAATAAGCAGCAACACATTAGAAGAGGAGGTTTTAGTGAAGAACAAATAGGAAGACAATACAGTCTTGAATGGAGAAAAGTAATAAGACAAGTGAACATAAACCTTCATGTGATTAACCATAAAGAAGAATTAGTCTGACGATCGAATCACACACTGCGTCAATTTACCTTCGATAACAAAATCAATATTGGAACAACTGTCTTTAAGATTCAGTACTACTGTAACAACAGAAGACAAGGCCCAGACAACAGATCGTTCATTAAGGAAATCAGCACGTATGTATATATATATATTTCATGTACATTATCATAACTTATTCAAGCAGACAAACACAGTCTTCTGGTTGGTTGTTTCTTGCTCAAGGCTATTCTGTACTGCATGTGACTGGTTTCTCAGAAAGTTAAGCCATATATCTGCGAATCGTATTTGCCCACGTTAAGTCTGCTGTGATTGGTTGTTGAATCAGTCTTGTTCATATTTTTTCACGGCCAATATTAGCGACATAGACATCGACGTAAATTAATGTCTACCAATTGGCTAGCAGCCGGCTCTCACCACACTACTACATGATGTTTGATTATTTTGTTAGGAGTAGAAAGTTTCAAAGAGGTTAACAGGTTCAGGGACTCATGAAGGGTGTAAGAATCAAGCGATAAGTTAAAGAAAGATTGGAGTAAAAGGCAAAACTAATGACATCTGGTAATCGTTTATATCTTCCTTTGAACTTGAAGGCGAAATTGACATCGCTTTTCGGAATATATTCATGATCATAATGTAGAGCCAATTATGGGACGGTGGCATATATGATATGTATTCCTAAAAATAGGAAAGCTACAGAGTAACTAGAACCAACGAATGTAGTAAATCACTCTAACTCTCATAGATGGAGCGATCACAAGTGTTAGAAATAAGCAATCTTTGATGTGAAATGGCAGGAAAACTCAATTGATGCTAAGCTGATAATCGGTTCTAGCAAAGAGATAAACCCAATGTGTGATAAATATAATATATATAGCTAAATACTAACACCTATAGGTTTCGATACTACGTGACAGAAATGAATGAAGATGACATTTCAACTGATGCCGAAAGATGAAAGGATAGAAAAGCTAAGCAATTTCCGACTTTACTTTGATATGACAGTTAGCTGTTTACGTTTCTGCAATCAATTTGTGATGCATTCAGCATGTCAACATTGCCGACCAACATAGAAATTGTAACATACACAGACAAGTGATACAGACAGAATTCTGTACAAATGAGCATCAGTTAAAGATGCCACACAACTCCGAATAGCGAATAAGTAATAATAAGTGATACAATGAACAAAAAAACATGAGAGAAGAAATAATTAATTGCATATAAATTAAGCTTATCAGTGGCTAAAAAATGAGGAGTGAATATATGATGTTGAGCCATAACACGAAGAATATCTGACCATGGTTTTCAGAATATAAAAAACCAACAGGTAAGTACAAGCCCAACATGCTCAGAATTCTACTCGGGGTAATCAGTGAACTCATTAATTTACCTAATATATCTGCGAGTCTCTTCCGGACTCGAGGATGAATTTATATTTCCAGCTTAGAATGAGTTTGGATGATGAGTGAGTGCAAACTGCTATAGGTTAGTTGAACTGCTACTCAAAGGGTTTTGCGGAATTTCTCAGCTGCCTCTCCTTTGAATTTATCATTTTCTGAGATTCTTTCACTTAACATAAGCTTTTTGATAAGTCGAGAAAGTTGAGAGAGAAATTTATTACTAGTGACATTTGTCTTCGAATTAGTTGTATTCTCTGAGCTGGTTGATTTAATTTCGAAGCTCGATCGTCATTCTAGACAACATCATCAGTGCAGGTTTTAATATGAAATGGACTTATTTGGATTCTCCATGAAAGATATAATTGTATCTCTTGACAAGCATTGCCGCGACTGGTTGTTAATTTACGTCTCTATTCATCATTTTTATTGACATAGAATTTGAACTTTTTCGTCTCATCTTCATTTCTTCCTTTAGTCTTTGCAACGAAAACTTTTAAATTAATTGCAATGCTCACCATGATCAACATCAGGTGGAATCAGTTACCTGTATTGATGCGCCTAAACGACATAACTGTAATTCACTGGATTTTACCCTAATCATTATCCGTAAGTTATCAGCTGCCGCCCTCATCACCTCTTCAGGATAATTATTGCTCGTATGCTCAAGTAAGTGTTTCGGTGAAAATAATTTTGTGGCATGATGATAATAGCTGGGAAGCAGACAAAGTTGAAATCAACATTTTTAATCACAGGCTACAAGGGTAGTAGAGCTTGTTGCATTTTCTTCGTTCTAAGCTTTTACAGACAGAAGAGGCCTTGGCCACTCACGAATTCCAGTCAGACCTTTGTATGCATAATCTGTATACCTTACCTCGGTTACTGCGATTATTATTAGTATTGTTGTTACTATTACTATTACCACTTCGAACTGTTCCAGGCATTATCTCATTAATCCCACTAGTCATTCTAAGTCGAAAATTTTCTGCAGTGTTGAATTCTATCTTATCAAATTTCACAACATGTTGTGTTTGACGTTTTATGTCTGTCTATTAATCCTATAATTATATACACATCTATACGTCTTATGAACTATTCCCATATTTGAGATTATTTGTGCCGACAATTTACACTTTATATTTAATTGGGATTATAATGACAAACATATTAATTACATTTCATACTATTATTTAAGGTATTCATGTCTTAGTATAAATTTCCTCGCGGGATATAATTTCTTAAAAACCATATATATATATATATATATATAAAAGATTGTGCAGCTTGATAAAACAATTGTTGAAAAGCGTCTCTTCATTGAATATTATGTATGTTCTTTATATTACAATAGGAATTATTAAATTACTGACAGAAGGCAAAAGCGTCTAATCGTCAAGTCTGGATTCAGTCTACGTTGTGGACACGAAATAACCTAATTGGACAGCTTACTTGTTTAGCCCTGGGCTAGTCGCCAACCAATCAGAACAATTTATTTCCATCCCACCCCCCTTCGACCTAGCCGAACTTTTTAGAATGCCGCTAAGAATGTATAAATATGTGTTTTTCCTTAATAAAAGTTCATTACCAAGTCTCTTTACTTCTCCCATTATACTTTCCCTAACATGAAGAAAGACTGGAAAAACATTCTAAAATAAACGACACCTACAACAGAATTCCTGTTTTGACTAGCCAAGTATATATATATATATGTCACGAGAATTAGGAAACACTTCAACCTGTTCACTTGTGTTATTCACGCGAAGCTAATTTCTTTTTTCTCTCTCTTGTTCTCTTAAAACTAGAATAAGTGAAACAAATAAGTGTAACTCTAAAAACTAGTTCATTAACATGTGTAGGAAAAATTACAATAATACTAAGATCTATTGATCATAATAGTAATAATAATAATAGAAAACGTATACAACCAGAAACTGAATTAGTGTGTCCTGAATAAAGGTGATTTTCTTACCAATAGTCATTACGCATTCTATGATTTTTGCATATATATGCACTCTAATATATATATGATTCACTGGTTATATGTAAGTTTATTAAAAAAGTGAAAATAAATAACTTGACTGTTCATCTATCTATAGGTGACGTTACATTGGCAATTTAAGAAAATGGCTTATGCGACACACCGGTTCAAAGATGACAACAACATGGCAACCCATAAAAGTTTGTACTGGATAGATATTATTATTATCAATAATCCCTTGGGTTCCGACTGCCACATATGGGGGGGGGCTTCAACAGCACATCTACATTTCAATTTGTTTTCTGCAGTTCTTTTTAGTTGACTCCACAACTTCCCATAGGCTCTCATCTCATCCACGTCACGCTCAGACGCTCACCTTAGCCTCTACCTAACCGGGTCCCACTGGAACGACGATCTGGTGCGTAATTTTACTCAACGATTTCTTCAACATGTGTCCTAACCACCTAAATTTCTTTCTGCATATTCGTTGAGTGGTGGTCTTCGATTGGTTTATTCCCAGTTTCTTGTAGCCAATTCTTTCTGGCCATTTGATCTTCAATATGGATCGAAGGCGGCTGTTGATAAAAGTGATTAACCTGCTGGAAATGCTTTTCGTGACGCGCTTTCCAGGTTACTGAGGCAAACAGAATCGTTGATTGACTTAACATCGGTGTTGATGATCTTAACTTTGTTCTTTATGCTCAGTACAGTAGATTTCCAGACTAATTGCAAAAGCAAAAATTGTCTACCTTTCCTTTCCGATTCTGGTTTTGACATCCCCATTCGTACTGTTGCCTGCATTTGAAACAATGGCGCCTAGATAAGTGAAAGAAATGAAATCTTTTAAACTTCTCCCGTCGATATTGACTAGTGGTTTTTGTTGTTGGTTGGAGTCCTGTCCGCTGCCTGCCTCTTCTACCAACTTGTCGGTTTTCACTTGTAGGTCTTTAAGTTTGTGACAATAGAAATAAATCGTCCGCGAAGTCCAGATCTTCTGGAGTCTTCTTATCGATCCAACGCACTCCTGTCTCCTTGTTGCCCACGATCTACAACATAATCCCGTCCACCACAATTAGGAATATAATCAATGATACTCGGCAACTTTGTCTTACTCTTATCTTCACTTCGAAGGCTTCGCTAGGTTTTTCGTTGTGGATCACCTGACATATGGATTGTTTTGTAACTGTTGAATGAGGTTGAAGTAATTTCCAAATTACTCTGCAAACAACTCTGTCGAAGGCTTTTTCAAAGTCGAATGAAGTTAAGGTAAAGATTTGACTGCCATTCTGTGCCTTTCCGACGATGATAAGTAGAGTTGCAATTTAATCGGCACACAATTTGATTTTCCTAAATACAACTTGTTCCGGAAGGAGTTTTGCATACACAGCGTATTTTAGTCCCTACAGGATGACGTGGTTCAACATTTTTCTTGGCATGGACAAAAGAAGGCTTCTGTGCCAGTTTTTGCAAAGCCTAACTCGCTCTTCTTTGCTAGTTTGACAAAGTAACCTTTCCTCCAATAGATATATATTAGGTCATATTGTCACTCTTGAAAACAATACACAAGAAGGAAACATCAAATTAAAGTAGATCGCATGACAATTGCAAGAGAAGACCTCCCGATTATAATAAGGTATCAGTGGTTGGCGATTCTAACTTCACCAAAAGCCGTCAACCATTGAATCTTAAGATGGTGTGAGCAACAGCCTCGCACAGGTAAGATGGGCAACTGAACATTTAACAGACTAATGTCACACTTTGTTTGGTTACCTTTATTTTTCTGCACACGAAACTGCTAATACGCAACGAGGTTGTATGTTAAGTATGAAATAGATAACCGAACAGCAATAACTGAGTGGATGGATACTAGATTTAGTGAATTAAAATATTAAAATCAACGTATTAGATGGTTAGAGACGATCGGCAAGAATGCCTACCAGACCTAGGTTTCGTGCTAGTTGGCATCGTCAGCAAGCGTATCTGCAACCTCGAAGGATCAAGTAATGTCCCTCTATCTGAGATTCGAACCCGCGTCACCCAGTGCTACAATCAGAGACGTTACCACTGAGTTATTTGGGCTCGCCACTGACCTCCTGTAGGATTCTATTGGATATTTTCTGACTGGACAGTAGTTAGTTACTAGGGTAATGTGTCTAGTCCAATCTTCGGTGCAGACTGAATTCTATCAGGCTTCCTGCCGATTGTCTTCAATCATTTGATATCAACTATGCAAAGTGCACCGTGATGGCGAGCCATCTAGCCTGGTGACCACAATTCCAGCTTGACTGGATGAAACTGCTGTCCAGTACTCCCAGGTTTTCCAATGGTTCTCTAACCAATGTCAGCTCATGATGAAATCCTATAACCAATCAACCAAATCCCTACAAACCAATACTTCATAGAGTTCAGTCTGTAACAAAGATAGGACCAGACATATACACACATAACACTAGTTACTGACAAGTGTCCAATCAATAGAATCAACGTATTTAACAAGACTGTCAGTTAATTGCAATAGAATACATAAGAGATAAGTGAAAAAACTGTACTATCTCAACAGTAATGTCTATCGCTTGAGAATAATTCAAGTGTGAACAATTTCATATTATTATGCTTATGTAGGGGTTAGGGTTGATTGCACGATCAAAAATTCATACTTTATTAATAGTACAAGAAGATAATGATCACACGGTTAAGAAGTCAACTCGAAGAAGAAATTTCACATGAAAAAGAAAGAAACCAGCTTACATACATAAATGAATTCAACTAAAATAAAGTCCACTTGAGAGAAGAAGAGAAAAAAAGTACATGCTTACCAGTTTCAATACGTGAATCTAATTGTTCCTGAGGGAGTAAATAACAAGTAAGATATTGTTCCTGTGTAACAGGATCTACATCCATTTGTAGGGTAATCACTGGTTGAGATTGATTTTGTGAAAGCCATAAAGCTGTCAATGAGCATTTTGATAAACTGAATGGTAAACGATCAAGTCTACAACAACAACAGAAAAAAACAACAACATGAAAATCACTTAAGTAAATTGACTGTTCAAGATTCATTTGCTCAGGAATTTTTACCATATATATATTATGCTAATGAATTAACGATAACACTATTCATAGACAGGAGATAAATTTTACAATATTTTCTTATGAATTATTAATTCAGCTAATGGAAACTGGTTAAAATTATAAAAAATTTTACGAAAGAAACTTGGAAACAAATAATGGGAAGATCAGAGTGGATAGTATGATAGAAAATCGATAATTAGTAGATAACACATGTTACCATGTCTTTATATTTGTTCCTTAATTTCTAAATTTTTTGATATTTCCTTAAACTTTTAAGTATAGATGAGCTAAAAAGTAAATGAATCCTGAAATAATTCAGTTGTTGTTTGTTTGAAGTCAGTTATCCAGAGAAGGTTTTTCATGTAACAGCTATGAGCAATACTTATTGTCTGAAGGTTACTGATACAACCCAATTGGCCAGGTTGAAGTAAGGCGTAGTAGGACTCAAACCAGCGACCCATCGTCTGAAAGCTTGGTGCTTAAGCCATTGATACACATCCCCACATGTCAGAATGCCGTTAGATATCATAAAAGGGTTTCGCTTTTAACACAATGGAAAGTAAATCCGCTTTTGTTGTTTCAACGTGTGAAATGCAGATGCGTTTGAAATAATTAAAAAATAACTGAAATAATTGCATTGAGTTTTAAAATAAATCCAGAACAGTATTATATTGTAATAATAAATGCTGGAAAATGAAAGCATTTGCCAAAGATTTATATTTTAGTCCAACAATATTCGGAAACTAAAATACTTAAAGCACGTTAAACTAAACTGGTTCGACCGAAAGCTTCAACCATGACGTGGTGTTCGGGCTTGCACATCGCGATGACCCAACAAGTTACACTGGTTGGAACCAATGTTTCTGCAGGTCCTACCATGCCTGCCAGGAAGGTTGTTAGGATAGCGATTAGACTAAAAACAGTTACCGGCATCATGTAAGAATCTCTCTTACACTATGCTGGAGGTCTGAGAGCGAAGTCGTACTGCTGGCCTCAAGCAGTTTTCCACTGGGCTCTGCAGTCACGCGACACTTTCTGTTCCAGGTACCCAAAGAATCAGTCAACTTCCACGGTGTGGGCAGCCGGGAAGTAACAACCGCACACACACTTTCAAAAGCACATGAAGCCTTCCTGAGGATCATTCTACTTTACTCCTTTACTCAACTAAACTGGAAATATTATAAGGTTACTTAAACGAATTTTGAATGTGCAACCGAATGCCTATGAATAGGCGATTTAGCCAAGCGACAATATAACACACATTGGAGCAGAGATATAAATCATTACTTAGCGGATTATTTCACGCTACGATAATTTATACATTTTTTTATTCCTTTACGTTCCCAGTGGAACATAGAGCTTCAAGCTTTAGCTTTTAAGTTTCAGTAGCAGTGGTGTTTTTACGGGGTGGGCAGCTAGCCTTACGCCCAACCTTTCCTCTTGTCTAGGTAAGGCAGGTAAAGGAGTCCGCCGGTCGGGACTCGAAACCCGGACCACGTGCATGGTCGGCCAATGCTCTACCACTGAATCACCGATGTGATTTATACATAACCGGGTTCGAATCTCTCTCCATCATCTACTGCAGCTATGACAACTACTGGGTAGTATCTTCAGCTCTCATACAATAAATGTGGCTTATACCTGAGTATATGAAAAACTCGAAGCATGTGACTTAGTACTAATTATTGCTTCGCTTTACCGTATTTTTTTTAAATTCCCACTCTTCGAGTTTAGTGCCATTAATATGTTATGCAACTTTTGTATTGAAGCTGAGTTTACCATATGACACAAGTAAACAAAGGATTTGATGGCAATCGTCTACTTAACTAAATAGGTCTCTGTGATTGTTGCATAGTTACAACGAAATGTTTGTCAGCGTTTTTTTAAAATTTGATTCTATTGCTTACCGAAAGGGACATAGGGCTTCTATCTTGAGTTCTGAAGGTCCAGTAACAGTGATCTTTTTCTTACGTAAACGGTTGCTAGCCTCACTCCCAACCATTCTTTTGCAACTGGCTTACTACTGGCTAGGCGAGGTTTAGGAGTGATTCGGCAGGGAATCGAACCCCGGATCACAAGCGTGGTTGACGAGAATTCTAACGTTGAACCACTGGCGCGTATCTGTGTGTTAGTTTGTTATATTACTGGAGATAATAGGTCCGTCTGTCTGGATTCAACATAGAACTTGGCACCAAAGTGCACCAGTTCCAGTTGCCACCTTCCAAATAGCGCACAATGGTAGACAGAGAAGATGAGTGAAGAGAATCAATAGAGTTTGACAGGTATAAGAGCGAAACAGAATGGGTAATGGTAGAAAGAAATATGAAATATCACAGAGACTGAATACATCTGCGCTGGCCATTGACAACGATGAGTTTGAGCCATGTCACCTATTGTCTCCAGCCATTGATTCCTAGAGTCCCGAGGGCCCCAACCCGGACGGAAGTTTGCATCTCCCTCCCTACATGACTCAGTTTAACTGTCAAGGATTTCATGGATTGATGACATCCATGTTTTTGTTTGGCCACCACTTACTCTTTTCCAACCTGCACCACCTATATCAGCTAGTAATTCCCGTCGGAGGAGGCGATGGTTAGGCATGCGCAGCAGCACATGACCGACCTAGCCATCTCAATCTATGTAACTTTATAGCCTCGTCGATTGATTTTCCCTCTTTGCCCAACACTCTACGCCGAACGTCAACATTACTTACCTTATAAAACCACCTAACGCGAGAAAGAGATTGCAGACATCTATGATCGAAAGCAGTCAACCTTTTCATGTCTTCAACTCGTATTGGCCATGTTTCAGAGCCATAGACAAGGACGGAGCAAACTACTGAGCAGTACACACGTCCCTTGGTTGATAGCCAGCTGGATGTCACTCCTACGCCAGAGATGGTGTAAGTCAGCGAAAGCAGGTCGAGCTTTTTGGATCTATGCTGGGATTTCGTCGCCAATCAGTCCGTTGGTGCTGATACAACTTCCCAAATAGGTGAAGTGGTCAACATGTTCTATCACTTCACTCGCTATCACTAAGCTAGGTGGGAGTTGACGTAGTGCAGTCCTGTAGCAGCATTTTACATGTAAAGGCAAACGAAGAAAGAAGCAGTAAGATAGCCAATATTCAATTTATGACAGACAAGTCCAAGGATAGCTGAAAGCATACTGTTCTAAATAATACACTTGTTGTTCAGTAATATAATTTATATTGAAATGAATAACATAATAAAACTAATATTATAAAAGCACACATAAACCTACCTGTTGCCAGAAACATCCAAGACTCGTAAACGTGTACAATTACCAATCTCATTTGGCAATCTTTGCAAATTGTTCTCTCGCAGAGACAAAATATTAAGCGATGTACATTGACCAATCTGAATATACATTTCAAGGTCATAGAGATAAAATACCACAAATAAACATTATATTTATCAATAATATATATATGCTAAAAATGCTCAATAACTAAAGCTTTGGCATGGCATGTGTAGCACGTGTTGTAACCACCATAAAATTGATACAGCTTCACAATCTCATCGACTAACTATTCCTGCCTACCTAACATTCGATTTCTAATATCAATATTACTGACCACATTACACCACCTAACATGGAAGATAGAACGCGAACATCTGTGGTCAAGGACAGATTTTGCAGATCCTTCCACTTTGTAATCGTCATGTCGCACAGTTGTGAAGTAGCTATATATAAGATAAATTGAGAAATCTCATCAAATAATAATAGAAAAATATAGCAAGCGAACTACACAACCGAATCGAATCGATAAACAGAGTTTTCAGTTCACTGAATACAAGATAAGATATACAATATGATATACAACATATTTAATGCAAACTCAACCCACATGTGACAATTAATTACCACGATATATATATATATATATATATATATATATATATATATGCTTGATAAAAGTGTGTCAGTAATCTACAAAGTGAGACTCATAAACAGTGACATAACTGAACTCAAACAGTGAACACAAGCATTAGAACATACAAACAACAAAGTAGAAATGAAGGATTCAGAAACACAAATTCGATACAAAATCATGTATCGCACTGTATATACATATTCCATATGCACACAAATGATATTCAAAGGTAAACTTTTAGAAAACAGTATTCTAAATACAAAATAAAATTAAAAACAAACTTGAGCATATTCCGAAACTGAATTGTAGACTAAGATGGCTCGCACAAAAATTCAACTACTCATTACGTGGCATATATTCAACTACAAAATATATTTCCATTGGAGAATCTGAGCTATATTCGATGCAAACATTGATAAACATAAAACCTAATAGAGAAGATTTGTAGCTCAGGTGGATGATTTGCAATTAATAGTGTTCTCTGAGCTCCGCAAGAAAACCAACCAGCTCCGAGAACACTATTAAATTGCAAAACATAAAACCCCTTACAAAACTTTTCATCAACGTATTAACATACGAAGTAATAGGAAGGACTAATGTGAGGAAATGGAATTAATATGTTAAACCATAAGAGAGAAAAATTAGTGTGAAACCGTTTAATTAACAATTAAATGAAGATTATATGTGACCACATATTCGTGTGTGTGAGATTGACTCCTAACTATGATAGCGACTGTTAACAGAAATCTCGTGTGTTGACTTATTTGGGAAATCTCGTTCGACATTGGTCAACTTGCGTCGCTATTTGATAAACATAAGATATCCAATTATCTGTCTATTTTTAAAAAAATCCCTTTACGTTCCTAGTGAAACATGGGGCTTTAAGCTAGAGGTTTGCAGTTTCGGTAGCAGTGGTGTGTTTTGTTTTAACGAGGTGGGGTCGCTAGCCCCATACCCGACCTTCCCTCTTTACCATTCTTATTACTGGCTTAGTGAAGTAAAGGAATGCGTCGGCCAGAGGTCAAGCCCCAAACCACATGCGTGGTTGGCGAGCATTCTACCGCTGTGCCATCAACGTCTGTCTATAAGGCCTATATATTGGGTATCAATGTGTCCCACCCTACTTCATAGCTGTGAATCACGGCGGTAGAAAGTAGAAGACATAAAGAGACTGTGGATTTATTTCATTGGTGGTGTTGTTGTTTAACAGTTTACGTCAGGTGGAAAACACGCCAAGTTATGATGAAGGTAGATTTGTGATGTTAATAGATAAAACTGTAAATCTTCGCTGATAGTGGTGGCAGGACCATATGTTACATACACTGCAATACGGTGCTACTTAACAGTGAATCATAGTTGTATGTCTCAGAATCGTCCATAATATTGGAAATATTTCCGTTCCTCGTTATCACTCAGTTTCTGAAAATCTTTTCTGATTTTAACTGTCATATTTTTTCCATTGGTTCCAGTATGTCTATTTCTGTTGTTGTTATTATTATATAGCGTAGTTTTTAGAAATGTTAATAAAGTAAATTGATCGGTATGTGGGGAATTATTGAAGTAATAGATTTTTCTCCCAAATACCCCAGTGAAATCAGTTTTCACTTTTATTCATCATACACACATATATATGACACACATATTTATAAACACAGAACACATTGCTTTAATAATTGAGACGTGTGCTCCATCCTGACAATAACTTATAAGTAATATAATACCAACGATGTCTTCTGCAAGGATCTTAAGCAGTAGAACATTAGATCAAGAGAAATGAAAGTCCCTTGTAAAACAATGTACAAAGCATGTAAGGAAGACGAAGCAGAATACGAAGATGTTCTGCAAATGGAAATTTTAGTGTAGAGGGTTTCTGTATTTTACCATCAGCGTATGTCATTCGCGTTGATTTAGTTGTTTTTTACTGACAATATCTGTAATAGTGGTGTTCTTTTAAATGTTTTTTTTCCTTTACGTTCCCAGTGGAACATAGGGTTTCAAGCTAGTGGCTTGAAGTTTCTTTAGCAGTGTTTGTTTCACAGGATGGGGTTGCTATCAACCCACCAGCACTGGTTGATGCGACTTCCCAAATAAATGAAGTGGTCAACATGCTCAGCCACCACTTCACTCCTTATCTTTAAATTAGTAGTCAATGTAGTCCAGTCCTGTAGCATCATCTTACAATTTCAATCAGTGTAGTTATATGCAGTATTCCAAAGCTATTTTGTTTATCTACTGTAACATAAGCTCACATCTCAAGCGCTTAATCAATGGGCAACAGCTCTGAAGTAAACGGTTACTACTGAAATGTAGACAATAGCTACACTATGAAGTAATTTGATGGATGGTGACCAGCAATGGAATACAGCAAGTGCATTTAGTCCTATTTCAGACTCATCATCTGGATGCGACTGCATCCCCTAGCGGGTGATAATGTCCCTGCTAAGCTTCAGGCCTAGTACCCATCATTTTAAATGCCGAAACGTTGTCTACTCGACCACTTAATAATTATGATAATAATTTGCTTTATTCCAAAACAGTACTTGTGATACAGAATGGAGTTCTCATCATTTTACTACAATATTGCATCCAGTCAGTACATTTTCAATAAATAAAATTCTCTACATAGATTAAGGAAATCTCAGTTCATTATGACAACAACATATTAGCATGTCGGTAGCAAAGCCAAAATTGAACAGAGGTACTTTAAGGTGTTAGAATAGTAGATGCTAGCATATTTACTGGCGTAAACAGAAGAAAGAAACAAAGCAGCACATAACAGAAAAAAGACACACAGAGAGAGAAAAGGAAAAGAAAGAAAGGAAAGAAAGAAGGAGAAAAATCGTTGTACCTGTAAATGATATGAGTTGGAAAGATGAGATCCAGTTGTTCTACTGACTATTTAATAAGTTATAGGTATCACGCCTAATGCCTTCTTTATTGCACAGAACACGAGCTAAGTAGGGTATGGTTGAGTGAGTTTTTGTACTTACTAGTGCGAGCATATAGTTTTCTATATAGGCTTCTGGTCTGCCTGCCTGATGAGATACAAGGGGAGAGTTGTGAATGAAGAGTGTGAGTGTTGTGAGTTAGATAAAAATAGTTTGAGCCCATTTTCCACATGAGTCCATGTGCCTGTCAACCAGAATATTAACGAGCTGGTTAAGTGGCACGTAGCTTACTCTGCTGACAACCTTTAACATCGTGCGTAATAAGGCATAGTCTTTCTTCAGTAGCCTAGGAAAAACTAAGGGGGAACAATAGAGAATAACAGGCAGAATTAGGGCCACTTCGGTCCAAATCAATCAACGGAAAAATCAAAATCGAATTAAAAAAAATAGTAGCTAAACTAGGTTTATAACAGAATCTCTATTATCTACTTGAAATCACGAAGACAGCAGAAATCAACTTTTATAGATCACTAGACTTATAGAGTATAGGTTATAAAGGTCATCATATCTACTTTTTGGACACGACTACCTAAGCCATGGAGTTCACGTGAATGTATTCTGCAAAATATTGAACAATGTGATATTTTATTGTATATAGTAATGAACTATTTAATTCAAAACTAAATCAATAATAATACCTGAAGAATAGAAACTCTTCTTTAGTTAATTGACACCCTAAAACTATACTCTATAAGCGCATAAAATGACACATATATTAATTTTCTTTTTAAAAAAACACGATTAATTTGTTTATTTTTATACAAACACTGTGAGTACAATTCATCTTTCTAACGTTTTTACTCATATTAAACTGTAGAGATGACACAGTTGAAATTCTAAATAAAACTGCATACAACACACACATCATTTACGTGTCAAACCACTTTCGTTATGTAACGTATACCACGTAGGCTGAATAAATACATGAATCATGAATAAAGGTTAAGACGTTGAAAATTGAAATAATCCGTAGGAATGAAATATTATAGACACTCCTTTTCTTTGCTGTTGAGAAGAAAACACATTTAAACAAGAAAACTACAAGATAACAGTATCAGCTGAAAAATTGGATGACTCCAATAGCGAGTATCTATCATGTTTTGATCATATGCATGGCGGATGAAAGATTTTTTAGTGCGTCGGTGGCACAGTGGTTAGGACTCTCGCCGACCATGCACATGGTCTGGGGTTCGAGCCCACGCCGGCGCACACCTGATATCTATGGTCGGCCTGCAAAATTTGGGCTACCGATATCCATGCTGAAAATACAGTGTGGAATCAAGCTGTAAATCAAAAATAAAAAAATAAATAAAAAATAAAAAAAATAAAAATAAGAATAAGAGACGTTGGCTTCTTCTTACCGAAGAAATTGCCGTTTAACAAATCACGCTAGAAAACTCAACTAGAATATTGTAAGGAATAGATATTCTAAAATTCGTTACTGAGTGGAACATAGGGCTTTAACTTAGAAGTTTCAGTGACAGTTTTTTACACGGTAGGGCTACTAGGCTCACCCTCTACTGCTCGTCTTTACTGGGCAAGCTGCCAGCTTGGTGATGTTTAGGAGTGCGTCAGCCGGGGATAGAACCAAAAACCACCTGCGTGGTTTAAAATCGATAGATATCATATATTGACAGGAAGCACTCATATCTCTTACTAGGCCTTACTTGTACCAAAAACTACGATTCTTCAAAGAGAAGAAATAGCCAAAGTTTCATTCAGTAAAGTTATATGATTGATGGATACAGAAATGTTTTTAATCTAACGAATTGCTGGGAGAATGATCTTCACGTCAGTTTCGAAGCAACTTGGACTGTATCATTCCAGCAAGTATTCAAGATTTGGGTGTTCACAACGACATTTTAAAAGTTTAGTTCAATGGACGAAGTCTGTCTGTCTGTTATCAACACAGAATTTTGCACTAATGAGCAGCAGCTCAAGTCACCACACTCCATGTAGCACACAAAGAGAGAGAAGAAAGTAGAAGAAACACAAAATAGAGACAGTAAACAAAGGTGTGAGACAAAGGAATAGTAATAACGAAGAGCAATATAGTTTCGCTGGAAATCATAAGTCACAAGGAGTGAATGCATCTGCACCAGCAAATCGATTTTCAGCCATGTCACCAATTGTTTCCAACCATTGGTTTTTACCGTCCCGAGGACCCCAACCAGTCAGAAAGTCTACACCTTCCTACGTGGCTTAGACTAACTGTTGTGGATTTCATTGACTGGTGCCATGTTTTGGTTTGACCGCCGATAGCTCTTTTTCAGCCTGACCCTATGTCAGCTAACATCACCCATCGGTCGAGGAAGTCGATGGCTAGACACACATAATACATGTCCTAACCATCTCAATCGATATAGCTTCAGAGCCTCATCGGTTGATTTCCCCTCCCTACCTATCACTCAACGCCTAACTTCAATATTGCTTACCCTACTATACCACTTCACACAGGAGATAGAACGCAGGCACCTATGATAAAAGACAGCTAGCCTTTGCATGTCCTCCAATCTCAATGGCCATGTCTGATAGCCAGACATAAAGGAGGATGGAGTGGAGTCCAGGTGACGTAACTGTAAGTAATCTCAAATAAGAAGGAAGTAATTTCTATTTTAATCGATACAATATCCTCACAAATCATTACCTCAAAAGAGTTAAGTTGAGGAAAATGAGTATAAATTAGGATTTTCAGTCGTTTTTTGAAACACGCTGTTTACATACTTACAGTCAGTTCACTAACAAGGTTATAACCGTATATAGTGTAAGCATCACTGAGACTTTCCAAATATGTATCAGGAACAAACTTAACAGATGCAGGTAGGGAATTAAACCTCGTTAAAGGCTTTTATGACAATAACATATACAGCACTTTTAAAATAAAACATGATGAATGATAAGATATACGAAGGCATCAAATAAAATTAGTCTCTTATACTAACCACATCTTTTATAAAAGTATCGTCTTAATTTCTCTCTCAGTGAAACAAACACATATAAAAAATATGGGTATTTCTAGGTATCTGGGTCAGCAATCGACTAAGTTAGAATTTAAAACAATTAGTTCCCTTTATGAATCAAGATAAAGCAATAAGAAGACGTAATTTGTCTGAATCGTGTAATGTATTTGCGCAAAGAAAGTTGACACAAACTCTGGTTGATAACAATTATCCAGACAAGTTCATCAGGAGATATAAAGTAGTCAGAACACCAAGACCCACTCTACAACTCGCCCCTAAGAAAGACGTGTACATCAAGCTACCCTATATGGGACATCAAAGCAGCTTGATAACTAGACAAAGGTCGAACGCTGCTGTTAAAAAGACTTTTTATGCAGCTAATATCATAATAATAGAGAATGTAAAGCCATTATATCTATCTAAACCCTTCGAACATGCGAAAAATGACGTCACATCCCATTGTATTTACCAATTTGAATGTGCGTGTGGACACACATACATAGGGAGGACTAATCGATCTCTGCAAGTAAGGGCTGGCTTCAGAGGATATTCCAAAATGGCTCCAGAAACAAATGGAATCATCAGAACCTATTAACGGTGAGTACAGGAGACCTAGCTCTTCTATTGTGCAACATATTATAGAGACAGGTCATAAAATTGATGTTAACAGATCTTTTAAACCTATCTATAAAACGTGTTTGGGGCGTATCCTAAAGTTTGTAGAAGCCCTAGCAATTAGAGTTCAAGCCACCTTTATGCCTTCAAAAACACTTCGTCATCACATTAAACCTTCCTTGGTAAATTTTGTTTTGATATCATAGCAGATGTAGTATTACCTCTGCTATTTGGTTTAGTGGTCTTCATTGTTATTTTGACCTTCAGTATGTCCTTTCAACTTGACCTAAGTCTATTTTTCTCACCTCTTGCCTCTTTATTAGTTTCATATATATTTCTATGACAAGTCCGTATGTGATCAGATTGTTCTAAATGTGTTGCACAAATACATTCTGTCTATCTGTTTTCGACATAGAACTTTGCACAAATGTGCGGAAGTTCAAGTCGCCACACTCCATGTAGCACACAAACCAAGAGAAGAAAGTACAAGAAAGGATAATAGAGACAGTGAGCAGAGGTGTGAGACAAAGGAGTAATAACGAAAAACAAAACAGTTTCATTGGAGATCATAAGTCACAAGGAGTGGATGCATCTGCACCAGCAATTGAGAACGATTTTGAGCCATGTCCCAATTGTTTCCAACCATAGATTTTTACCTTCCCGAGGACCCCAGCCTGGAAGTCTACACCTTCCTACGTGGCTTAGACCAACTGTTGTGGATTTCATTGACTGATGCCAAGTTTTTGTTTGACCGCCACTAACCCTTTTCCAGCCTGACCCTATATCAGCTAACATTGCCCGTCGGTCGAGGAAGGCGATGACTAGGCATACGTAGCATATGTCCTAACCATCTCAGTCTTTGTAGCTTCACGACTTCGTCGATTGATTTCCCCTGTTTACCTAGAACTCGACGCCTAACCTCAATGTTGCTCACCTTATTATGCCACTTCACACGGGAAATAGAACGCAGGCACCTATGATCAAAGACAACTAGTCTTTTCATGTCTTCCACTCTCAGTGGCCAGGTCTCACAAATACATTACACGATTCAGACAAATTACGTCTTCTTATTGGTTTATCTAAAGTTAGAATTAGTTAAAACAAAACACTAAGTTCAGCGAAGAAGCTGTTTTCGGCAAATTCATTTTCCTATTTAGCTGTACAATCGCATTTACATACACACAATCTCTTTTTTATGAAAGAGAGTAGTAAGAAAAGTGTTGTCATTATCATAGTTGTTAATACATAAGAAAAGTTGCATAAGTACATTACAGTTACATAATAAAAAAAACAGTTTAGTGAATGAGTTGTAGTTAGAATACACATAGAAACGAAGTAAAATATGGGAGTGTGTAAGAATTCAACAGAAATACAAAGTTATAAGGAGTTAGAAAAACAAGCAAATAAAAATCAAGTCAGTAGAAATCATCAAGGTTGTTACCATGACAGTAGAAGTGGTTGAATAATCTTCTTTTGTATGCATAGCTCCGGGTTTCTATGACTGAATGGCTTAAGCTTCAGCAATACAAAGGAAACAAACGCAAGCGTATTGTCCTTAGCAGGTTGTTTTTCAGTTTGTGAATTACCTTAAAGGAGGCATTCGTTGCAATGGAATGATCAGTGTTGAAAAGTTGTCGAATATCGCACTCCTCACAAAGCCACTACTACCTTTCTGCATCCATGTGGGATAGTGTTTCTGAACTCTTTATACAGGATTCATGTAGAACGACTAATATACCTGGTTCCACAAACATAGGTGAACTGATATGTGTACACAGAAGTTGTCAGATAAAAGATCGTGTCCTTAGGGCTTCTGCAGATCAATGGACAACTGGAAAACGCAACACTTAGCGTTGTTGATGTTTTTCTTAAAGATGATGAAATTCACGGGTTACTGAATTCCTTCCCAATTGGCTGAATGGTAAACAGACTGGCCTCGTAGTCTGAAGCTCCTGGATTTAGTTCACAGTGGGGGGTCATGAATGCGTATTCACTGACACACATTCCCGAAGTAGGAAGCAAAAGCCGTCTAGTGCTCCCGAGGTTTTTAATGATTCTGTCGCAAAATCTACATTGAAACACATATTACTTTGAAGGCATTAGTCACACACACACACACACACACACACACACACACACACACACACGATATACACAGAGAAAAAAACACATTTTCAGTTCAGTACCAAGCCCAAATTATACGATAAAACTAGTATCTATTTAAAATACACAAAATTTACTAGAAGTTTGTAATTAAAACTGCAAAAAATAAACAAAACAATTACAAAAACAATTTTACCTGGATGGGTAATTCACTCAGTTGATTTTGATCAACATTCAAATGGAACATAGCAGACAAATCGCCAATAGATGATGGAAGTGTCTGAAATGGTTAAACCAATGAAGAAAACAACAAGGCATAAAATAAGTAGTCTGTAATGAAAATAAGTGTTTGTCTGTTTGATTGCCAAATGACCGAGTAATAATCAACATGATACAAACTATTACATGAAAAAAAAGTAATTCCGACTAAAACACATCAGTGGCGACTAATAAGTTAAAAGGTTTATGTATTGATTATGTGTATATTGCAAAAGTTTAAGGACTTCAGATAATTTGAAACCAGAGTAAAACACTGAAGACAGCCTTGATGTAGTTGTCGTCTTCCCTGAGCTGGATGATTTAGTTGAGAGGCTTTCATTGTCTTACTAGACAACATCTTCAGCGTATACTTCAATTGTTTCATTCCATGACATTTCGACAAGGAACATAGGGCTTCAAGCTTGAGTTTTGAAGTTCCGGTAGCAGGAGTATTTTTAACGAGTTTAAGTTGCAAGCCTTACGTCCAAACTCCCGTGTTCGGCGGCATACTATCGGCAAAGTGAGGTTTAGGTGCGCAGAGACAGGAAATCGAATTGCAGACGAAGTGAATGGTGGGTTGGTATTTCTACCACTGGATCACCGGAGCAGATAAGGGTTCGCAATGAGTAGTGTTCTCTGAGCTGGTTGGTTTAGTTGCGCAGCTTTCGTAGTCCTTCTGAACAACATCCCCTTTCAGCGCAATATTTAGCATAAAGTGAAATGATTTAAATTTTCTTCATGAGTGATATAATTGCGTCTTCCGGTAACCATCTTTTGACCATTTTCTATTGACTTGGAATTTAAACTTTCTGGTCACATGATTTACTTTTTATTAGTTGGTATATTTGGTCTATATTAAAGTGTTTGCTAATTGCACATTCGTTTAATTACCAGGTTTCTAAGAATTCCCTGGGACTCTTGATATTTTCTCTGTCTAAGATTTCGACATTCTCCCAATCAAACTTATGTCCATAATTGTCTATATGCATTGATATGAAAGAATATATATCGTGTCTTTTCACGGCTGATTTGTGTTCCTGGATTCTGATTCGACTGGGACGCCCACTTTGGCCGATGTAATGCCTGTTACAATTCATACAATTTATTTTGTAAATGGTATTAATCTTATCTCCCTTTTTCTGTTGGATGGGTCTTTCGGTTTGCATAATATCGAATAAAGTGATTGTGTTGACTGGCTTGTGTGCTCTATATCTATATCAAACGGTTTCAGTATTCTAGCTGTTATTTCAGAGATATTTTTCATTTATGGTAGGATGAATTTTATATCCCTTCGCTTTCTAAAATACTGACTTCAAGCTGTCATGCTACCTACATGACTAAACTATGCTTAGGTTCTACGAAATCCTTCTTCCAGTGATCTTGCATTTTTCTTCAATCGACAAAATCATGTACTAACTTCATAACATGTTTCTCTTTTTCTTCTATATAGTGGTTTCAGAATTAAAACTTAATATTTATACGAGGATAAAACTTTATTAAATGAACTTTATCAGTGATCAGCTGATATTAGAACTTCATGTACCTTGAACCTCTAGAGTTGTGTCTCATAGGTCTAGGGACTTGATTTACGACTATTGGGTTACGCAGTTCTAACCCTACAAGCCAGTAGCTTAGTATCATGAGCCTTCACACAATAGATGCGACTTATGGCGAAGTCCAAGTATTTTACGTTTTAACTCTGAACTTCAAATAAAATCTGTTTTAGAAATAAGAATCACAGTCTTCAACTAATTCCCAAATTGATATAGAATCCATTGGAGTGCTCGTCGTGAACTAATACTACTTAGATAAGGCCAGTGAAAGTCCTGCACAGGTAGTTATCGATGACACTAGGTGGCAGCGAACTTATATCGCTAATTGACAGGAGTTAAAATTAATGTGGCTGAATGGTAAACGTGCATGCCTGAAAAATTTTATAGATTATGTTTGAGACCTGGTTAAGTCAGGGTTGTCAACTGATGGAGAGTTCAATTATGGGATGAAACAGCTAGCCAATGTTTTATGATCCTAAAGGATTTTCAAAATGATTTCGATTCAACAGAAGGACATTATGTTGGTGTCTCACACGCTTGTTTGAAATGAATTACCTGGAACAGAACTTTCATGTGCCATGCTAAGAGCTATACTTATCGTTTGAGGGATGATAACACTTATTTCTAATTGCTCAAGCTGAAGCCGATGGAGCAGGACTCAAATCCATGACCCATTTGGCTGAAACCGAGGTTTCACACACACCTACATAAAATTATAATATGCAAAGTTTTATCTCAAAAACTGACGACTTGACCGTCTATTTCCAACTTTTTCCATTTTTAAAAGGCAATCTGAAGTAATTGTCAAAAGGTTGACGGGGATGCTCCAAACAGCAAAGGCTATTGCAATTCGTCCCAAACAACCAGTGCTCTGAGTTCAAAAGAAGCAAGTACAGCCCTATTACTGCCCTGGCCTTCAGTAGAGACTATAAACTCATAAATTTGTAATATTATCTCTCCTAATTTTTCTGACATTCAGCTTTTTTTATGTTGATGCTATTGAACTATCATCCATTGATATCATTATTATTGATTCGATGTTATTTAAACATTAATGTTGTTTGTAACACTAATTCATTCATTCACTATAATGTGTATATATAACTGTAGAGCCTGATGATGAAGTTATCGAAAAGGGGATTCTTTGTTCAGTATCCGCTCTTTTGAAAATTTTATATTGTTCAAAGACAAAATACATAAGTCATCAAACATAAATAAATCCAGATATTCCCACTTTGTACTTATGTATTAAATTCCATTATGGGTAAATTTTGTTTTGATAAAGTCTCACAGTGTTATATAGTAATGTTTACTGATGACGTTTCGAGCACAACTTATTCCTGCTCATAATCATATCAAGGTAATCACACGACTTCCTAACTTCATTTATATAGTTCCATTGTTTTTCACTTGATTTCATTGGTAGCATAGTATTTTCCATATTTCGGGAATGAGTGATGAATCATTTCTATTGCATGTGTTGGGTGTAGACTCAATGAACAAGGATTCAGTAATCAACCTCTCTCTCCACCTATCTAGATTACTTTTTAGAATTTTAACCCTCTCCCACCATGATATTGTGCGGCTGTGTGTTAATGCATTCACTGCAATTGCTGAGCTTTTTTCTAAATTACTTATCTTCGTGGGATCAATCATTCTAACCTTAGCTAAGTTCTTATGTTCTGACAATCTGATTACCCTGAGGTCGATCACTGAATCCTTGTTCATCGAGTCTATACCCAACACATGCAATAGGAATGATTCATCACTCATACCCGAAATATGGAAGATACTACTACCGTGTCGTAAAATAATAAGCGTCGGTGGCACAGCGGTTAGGACGCTCGCCGACCAGGCACATAGTCCGGGGTTCGATCCCCGCCACAGACGCACTCCGACACCTCGCTAAGCCAGAAATAATGCTGGTAAAGAGGAAAGGTTGGGCATGAGGCAGGCTAGCAACCCCATCCTGTAAAATTAAAAATGAACACTACTACAGAAACTTCGAGCCCTATGTTCCACTGGGGGACGTGAAGAAAAAAAAACTACTAATCAAATCAAGTGAAACACAATGGAACTATACAAATGAAGTTAGGAAGTCGTGCGATTACCTTGATATGATTATGAGCAGGACAATAAATTGTGCTCGAAACGTGGTCATCAGTAAACATTACTGTATAACACTGTGAGACTTTATCAAAACAAAAATTTACCCATAATGGAATTCTACTGTAACACAGTGGACAAGTTTTATTCTTATACCAGTTATGTATTAAATGTCATATTAAGAAATTCTCCTTTACATATTCGGTAAGCGAGTTTCCTATGATGCTTACAACTGACTTTCTAACTTCCAAAATTATAAAACTATTTACTTTATGCAAATCAAGCAAGCGGATAGAAACAATGCACCACTAACAACAACAACAACAACGAAAAAAAGAGAGAATACACAATCCACTAGTTTAGTCGAATTCTTTCCTGTGAATATGAAATGAAAACTGAAGGTAACTCTCTCTGATGCCTTATTATTATTACTAATCAATGTCTGCAAGCATACAGACATTTCTGAAAGAGTAGTATTATATATATAGTCTGCTTCATAAATGTCTAATATACTTTCAAAATTCTACCAATTCACATTAAGGCTAATTAGACTAGATGTAAAGCAGACTGAATACAATGAAGTGTCTGACAAGCTATGAATTAGACAAAAAGGTTACTAGTATCTGTATGAAATAAAATTGTAAAGAGAAATGTAAGAGAAAAACCTCTATATAATGAACTATTTGCATTAGCAGCATTTATGAATTTTTACGAAGCCTCTATTAAACTCAATGATATTCCAATAGACAGGGAGTAGTGTAGTAGAACTAGTTCGTGATTTGCTGACATGCAAATTGGTGCGCATATCCTGCTCAATTTTAACAAATAATCGAATGTGAGATTATATATATATATATATATATATATATATATATATATCGAACGAACCTCAGGGGAAATCTACGTCAGAAGAAACGAACATTGCAAAGCCTCTATTCAACGATTGAAAAATCCAACGGAACTAGAAAAGCTTGAAAAATCATCAGTCGACACACTATAGAATTAGGCCATAAGATTGGTTTGAAATCAACCAGAAAAGGTTCAAAAAGCACTAACAATATTTTATATCACAAGAACCACATGAAATGGAATCCGAATCGCTTAAATAGGAATAACAGATTAACAAAGACTTTAATCAGCATCGAACACCCTATCCCCATGAAGAGGCGAATCAACACAAATGTGATATTTTCAGGATTTCATCATGAATTGACATCAGTTAGAGGAAGATCATTGGAAAGTCTGGGAGTACTGGACAGGCGTTTCATCCTAGTTCGGGACTGTTCACCAGTACGCACTCACCACCAGGGTTCGAAACCAGGACCTTCCGGTTACACGGCCAGTTTGTAGACCATTAAGCCACTGGGACCCAATCCAATGACCAGTGTATGAATTCTAACATCTGCCAATTCATGGTATAGAGCGATCACTAGAGAATATCATCGCTGGTGGGTATTTGTCCTCACACCCGACCTGCTGTACCCCACTGGTCAAGATTTCTTACTAGAACCCATGTAACTACCTACCTTCTAGGGTCAGTGATGTACCAGTGGGGTACGTCAGGTCGGGTGTGAGGGCTAATACCCGCCAGCGATGACATTCTCAAGTGATCGCTCCATATCATGAATTGGCAGAAGTTAGAATTCATACACTGGTCATTGGATTGGGTCCCAGTGGCTTAATAGTCTATAAGCTGGCCATGTAACCGCAAGGTCCTGGTTTCGAACCCTGGAGGTGGATGGGTACTGCTGAAGAGTCCCAAACTAGAACAGGGCAGCTGTCAACTACTTCCAGATTTTCCAATGATCCTCCTCTAATTGATGTCAGTTCATGATGAAATCCTATAACCAATCAAATCAAATCCCTGAAAACCAACACTTGAATAACAAATGTGATAAGCAGTTTCACTACTTATACACATGCTTTTCTTTCAATTTATTATTATTATTATATCCTTTAGTTCCTAGAGGAACATAGGGCTTCAGCTGCGCACCTCCATTGCCTTAGGTTTTCTGCTAACTTTTTCACTCCACTCCAAGTCTGCCCACATGCTTTCATCTCCTCCTCGCATGACCTCCTCCAAGTCACCCTTGGACGACTTTCAATTTATGCATTTATCAAATCCAATAAGCAACATATGATTTGTTATCATTATCATTTCATCCACTTGACAATGTGACAATTTTCTCATACTGAAGAACTACTACTACGATTGCGTTACTGGTGCATAAACTGAGATTTCGTAAATTCTAATCAGATATTACTTTGATAAATCTGTTAGCAGTCAATGGTGGAACCTCAATAAAAAAAAATAAACATCATTTAGTTTTCCATTGATTGAAAAAAAAACAAAGACTGATGTAAGACTTAGTCACTGCGGCAGAGGTATAATCCCATCACATCAAATGAATCTATCTAATTAAATTTCACAGCGATACAGTATAATTTACCGATGACGTTTCAAGCACAATTTACTGTCCATAATCATTAACAAGGCGATATTGCCAATTAACAATCTTTTGTGAGCTTTCACGTTAAAAGGCCTAATCAGAATAGAAAATGGCACGAGAAGCGATATTCCTTAGTTATTTGTATCTCCTCATTGATTGACAGCAAGCAATCAATGCCTATTATAATTCTATTGTCAACAAAAAAATAGTCTAGTCAGCTAAGTACTTTCGATCGATGATAATACAATGCCGGCTGGAGACTTCACTGAATACTTTGCTTGTCTATACTCAGAGTATAGTTTAGGTGGCCAAAGACAGCAGGATGATTGCAAGCTGCAAATCAAAACAGGACATAACCTGCCGAACAGCTGTGACCATTTTTTCTGATTTCTCTACAACTCGGATACATGTATAGTGTGTGAGCTAACGCGAAAATTATTCCTTCTGAATCACATATACTGACTCAGATTACACTCTAACAGATTTAGATTAGTTGTAGATACTGTCAATTAAAATGACCGTTGTCCTAAAATCGTTGGATTTCTGAAGTCTGCTTTTAAACGCTGGCCGTTAATTCTTACTGATGGATAACTACTAGTGAAATTATTTGCATACATGCAATTTACACACACACACACATACACATAGTGTCTGCATCTGGAAATAATCGGAGGTTAACTCTGATGCAATCTATCCAAGAGAATAAGAATTATCATTGAGATTACCTAGGAAGCAGATAGTACAATGATAGACAACCTTCAAGGACTTTAAACAAATTGACAAGTATTGGTTTTCTAGGGATTTTGTGTTTGATTGTATAGAAGATTTCATCATGAGCTGACATCAGTTAGAGAACTACTGGAAAACCACCTGGAGTAGTGGACAGCCAACTGTTTCGTCAGCCTAGTTTGGGACTCTTCATCAGCACGCACCCGCCGCGAAAGGCTAAACGCTCAGACATAGTCGTTCTAGCTGGTGACTTTAACACTGAAGTAGGGAAATTGTGTCAATCTGAGAAGGATGTCGGTGGCACCTATGGAGTTCCGTGCCAGCGAACCGACAACGGTGACCGTCTCCTACAGTTCTGTTCTGATAATCATTTGTTTCTTGTAAGCACTAACTTCAAACACAAGGAGAGACACTGTTTGACTTGGAGACCCCCTTCATCAAACCAACGCTGGACACAAATACACCACATAGCAATAAGCTATCGTTAGCGTGGGTCGGTGGGAGATTATCGCTCCTCCTGGAACACGTGTGTAGATACCGACGACGCACTGGTCCGCGCTCGTGTGTGCTTACGACTGAATGGACGTAGGAAACAGCTGGCGGTAAAACCATCACGTCCCCAGCTCGATCAGGAAACTAAATCCGTATTTGAGCAAGAACTAGCTAAATACATATCTGTGTTCAACAGCTGTGCTCACCCTGGAGAAGCTTGGAAGAATATCCAGGAAACCATAGATACAGCTGTAAAAGCTGTGAATAAGGTAAATCCAAAGGTAAGTAAAAACCACTGGATTTCGACTGCCTCATCCGAACTGATAGATGCTAGAAGACTTATTCCGGCGAGCTCCGAATTCAATGAGGAGGGAAAGCTGCACAAAAGGAATAATCTCGTTGACTTGGAATATGCAGACGATATAGTCCTTCTAGGCGAAGACGCTGACGAAATGCAGAGTCTTCTAAACACCTTGAACAGCAATCTACGAATGTTTGGCATGCGATTCGCTCCAACCAAATGCAAGATGATGTTACAGGACTGGACTACATAGACGCCTAGTTTAAAAATAGGAAGTGAAGTGGTAGAGCACGTTGACCGCTGGCGTAGACGAGATGTTCGACTATCGACCAAAGGGCGGGTGTACTGCTCATCAGTCCGCTCCATCCTCCTTTATGGTTGTGAGACCTGGCCACTGAGAGTGGAAGACATGAAAAGACTAGCTGTCTTTGATCATAGGTGCCTGCGCTCTATTTCCCGTGTGAAGTGGCATAATAAGGTGAGCAACATTGAAGTTAGGCGTCGAGTTCTAGGTAAACAGGGGAAATCAATCGACAAAGTCGTGAAGCTACAAAGACTGAGATGGTTAGGACATGTGTTACGTATGCCAAGCCATCACCGCCCTCGACAAGCAATGTTAGCGGATATAGGGTCAGGCTGGAAAAAAGCTAGCGGCGGTCAAACAAAAACTTGGCATCAGTCAATGAAATCCACAACAGTTGGTCTAAGCCACGTAGGAAGGTGTAGACTGGCTTCCTGGCTGGGGTCCTCGGGAAGGTAAAAATCTATGGTTGGAAACAATTGGTGACATGGCTCAAAACCGTTCTCAGTGGCGCAGATGCATCCACTCCCTGTGACTTATGATCTTCAATGAAACTGTTTTGTTCTTCGTTATTACTCCTTTGTCTCACCCCTCTGCTCACTGTTTCTATTATGCTTTTCTTGTACTTTCCTCTCTTGCTTCGCGTGCTACACGGAGTGTGGCGACTTGAACTTCCGCACATTTGTGTAAAGTTCTATGTCGAAAACAGACAGACCCGCCGCCAGGGTTCGAACCCAGGACAAGGCTAGCGAGAGGTCGTAGACCATTGAGCCACTGAGACCCGATCCAAATTGAGGTGAGAACTGCGAAAAGAAGCTTTAAGACTACTCTTCTCCTGTTGCGAATTGCAGTGGATATAAATTTACATGAAAGTTTTTCTCTTCTTCTTCTTGTTTTTATGTAAAACAAACAAAATTACACTTTTTTTACTTACAGACAAAAAATTCTCTGTCAAATACAATTCTTGTAAATTTGAGCAACTGAAACACAAACATGAGAGAAATGAAAATGAATCTTTTAATATGCTAAAAGTTTGTAATTGAATAAAAACGATACAATGCATTGACTGACTGACTGGCTGTTAAAATTATCCAACCAGTTAAAACATAATTAATGACATAAAATCTATAATATTGTAAGATGATATCGTAGAATATAACGAGATAAAAACTGAATAGAAATTATTGAAATAAGAGAAAATAATAGTAATGCTCAGAACAATGCAGATGATATTGGTCAGGTAAAAATAAAATCAAGTAGACAAAGAATGACTCTCCATTACACAAAATACAGTATATAATAACTCATGCTCTCATTGATAATATTCTGTTAGACCATATATGTATGTTAGTTAACTAACAGCATGCATTAAACTACATCAAAACGCTGTACTACTATTACTACTCAGTTAACTCATACAGTTTATTCGAAAGAATGAAGTATTCCGACGGGAGAAGTTTGAAAAAGAGTTCACTTATTACATTTTATATAGGCACAATCGTTCTAAATACAGGTGACATTATGGATGAGAATGTCAAAACTTGGATCGGAAATGCAAGGCAGAGGAGATTCTCCACACTGAAATCAGTTTGGAAGTCTGTCGGGTTCAGCATAAAGAAAGGAATTCGGATTTTCAACATGTGTTAAGGCAATTCTTCTATATGGGTCAGAAACCTGGAAAACGCGTCAAGAAAAGTACTTCCAACAGGTGACAGACTTTTATCAACAGATGTCTTCGCTCCACATTGAAGATCAAGGGCCCAGAAACAATTAGCAACGAAAAACTCTGGAAATGAACCAATCAGGAGCCTATTGCTCAATAAATGTGTCGAAGAAAATAGAGATGGACTGGGCAAAAATGAGGAGACCGTCGGGTGACATCGCGCGGAAGACAAACCCTCGAGTGGGAAACAATAAGTTGGGCGTGCGATGGTGACATAACACAGATCATGTGAGGAGGAGATGAAAGCATGGCGCCAAGTGAGGAAGACCGCAGAGAACAGAACTAAATGGAGATACTCTGCTGAAACCCGATGTTTCACTCGAAACCCACGGGAATAATAATAATAATTACAGACGGAAACTTTAACGAATACTCACAATCTGTGTTAAATCAATATTATATCGTTGTTATTTTCTTCCATATGGTGCGGAGGAAAGCTAATTAGAACTCAGTTACCCAAGGTATTTGCGTCGGTGGTATAGCGGTTAGGACGCTCGCCGACCATGCACATGGTCCGGGGTTCGATCCCCGGCCACCGACGCACTCCAACACCTCGCTAAGCCAGAAATAATGCTGGTAAAGAGGAAAGGTTGGGCATGAGGCAGGCTAGCAACCCATCCTGTAAAATAAATACTGCTACAGAAACTTCAAGCCACTAGCTTGAAGCCCTATGTCCCACTGAGGGACGTGAAGGAAAAAAAAATAAAATAAAAATACCCAAGGTATACTTTTTATATAACAGGCTACCAGCCATCCTGTTCACTATTTGAGGGTTGACAACAATCTCTAAATTATATGTTTGTACATTTAAAGGGACTAAGCTAGTGAAACCTATCAATTCTTCAATGGAAAACTTGTGATTGCCAAAATTCAAAAGCATCGTGAACACGAGCTACTCAATGATAAAACAACTAACTGTTCAGCAAGATGCAGGCAGGAATACACTAGTCATAAAATATTTTGACATTTAAAGTTCAGCCTAAGACCTTTTCAAAGTTCAGAAATACGAAACAATCAACAGTCTACATGATGTATGTCAGGTTTGAAACTGTATAGATAGATTACCATCACCTACGGATCCCAGTATCAAAGCAAACTCAAGTGACCCGACATTAGAATCATGAAACACACGTACGTGAAGTATTAAAAAGAAAAAAAAGAACACAATAGAATAATAAAAACAAAACGACTTAAATTGTATAAGATATTTGAAAAATAAGTAAATTATCGATTGGAGAAAAAGGTAAAAATTATAATTAGTCAATTTAGTGGTCATCAGGTTTCTACGATAGCCGACTTAAAAACAATCATTCACATACTTATCAATAATAAGGTTATGATATAATCATTTCAGATAGAGTAGAAATACAGGCTGATAATAGTCAATGATTGATTGCACGACATCGATTATGATGACTCTTTATTTGCATATGGCGATCGACAGTATAAAAGTGATCCACGAACTTTATGGATTTACACGACTGTTCTCGAATGTTCCACCACGGTAAAAGTGCTGACTGAATAATGGTGGTAAGCCTAAGAACGATTACTGTTACACTGTGAATTGCCTGACTAGAGGTTTCCTGAATTCCGAAATCCATTGGTTTGGGACTGTTCGTGCTATAGCTGAAAATAGTTCACTTATTACCATTTCTAAAATTCTGAACAGTCGCAATACTGTTCACCAAAATTATCCTCTCCCACTATCATATTTTTTCCGATCCAATGGTCCATGAATTCTAACTTCTGCCAATTTCCAGTGGCTTAATGGTCTACAAACTAGCCTTTTAACAAAAAAGCCCTGGGTTCGACTCCTGGCAGTGGGTGTGTACTACCCAAACTAGGACGAAACACTTGTCCAGTATTCTCAGGTTTTCCAATGGTTCTCTAACCAATGGCAGCTCATGATGAAATCCTGTAACCAATCAAATCCCCGCAAACCAACACTGGATTATTATTACATTACTCTTCTTTTCTTTCATTTCCCCTTTTTCGAAATGTGACAAATCAAACCGATACACTTCTGTCCAAAGTTTTGACTTCATAATGGATGTAAAATCGCTAGATTCGTCAAATTTATGAGTTTTACCCTTCGTTGATATCACTATCTTCATAATGTAAAAGAACCCTTTGTTTTACACGTTTGATCAGGGATTGACATTAGTTAGAGAACTATTGAAAACCCAAGAGTACTAGACCGACATTTCGTACTAGCTCGTGAGTTTTCAGGAGTACACACGCCTATGGTCCCGCCGGCATGGATCGAGCACAAGACCTTCAGGTTACAAGACAAGTTCGTTGACTAGTCGGCCACTGTGACGGAATCCAACATCTCAATTTGCGATTTTTAGCACTAACGCCGGTCAGACTCAAATCAGAGTTTAAAAATCGCTTTATTAATTTAGTAAGACAAACATTAGTAGTTTCGTGATAATAGTAGCACTGTGTTTCATAAATTCTTCGTAACCAAATATGAGTGGTATTAAATGTTAAGCAGAAAACCAAAAACTGATCAGATAACACCTAAGTATACACATTATACACAAACAAACGAAAAAAGTTGCTAATGCATAAGCTGAGTGCAAATACATAAATAAATAAGAAAGTATTAATGTATTTCTAGGATCTGTAAGCCTTCTTACCATGAAGCTATACATATATACATAGATACAGTGCTTAACCTTAACCTAGTTATAATATAAATAAATCTATAAATTTCACAATGCAGTTTCTTTACATGTCTACAAAACAGTACCATACATGGTACCCAAAAATGCCAATGTCACAGAGATAATGGTAATAATTGATCGATACCATTAGCAAAAAAGAGAAAACAGAAACTACAGAGAATATAAGAATAATTAAGAATAGGAACGAAGTTAATTGAAATCATATAAAAGGAAACAAATAGAAACAATATTAAAGAATAAGTAAATTCCCTATGAAATTCCACAATGACACCCTTAAACAAACCACAAGTGGCTCTCTTCACTGATTTAATTATTATTAAAATATACATAAAACAGTGTGAAATACCCACACTACAACAAACGATTAACTTATTCATAGAGTTTGATTATGAGTCAAGTTTATCACAGTTGATGTCAGTTGAAGAACCATTGAAAACCAGGGAGTACTGGACAATCGCTTTATCCTGACGTACGTACGCACCCACAACCCCAATTCGGGGATCGAACCCAGGATCATCAAATTACGAGATCAAGCTCTCAGATCATTCAGCCACTTGGGCCAGAGTCTAATGATCCATGAATTCTAACTTCTGTCGATTTTAGCACGACCAACGCAGTTGATTATGCTCCTTCATGGAGAAGAGCAAGACTAAACACTGGAGTACATACAACAGTCAGATTCAACAGATTTCGATCTACTATTTTATCAAAACTGTTTCCAATTTAGAATAATTTATAGTATTTTAAATATTAATGGGACAAGACAGACAGCAACAACAACAACAACAACCTAACATAATTCTGCATAACTTTCGATTAGAAAATAGGACATTACAGAACTTTACCTCAACAACCCACACAGAATAAACAGTCAGTACAGAATAGCATTATAGTAAACAAAACAAAAACTCATACAAAAGGAGGAATAACATTTAAGCGGAATTCAAGGGCATGCATACATAAGATATGTATAATATTAAAACAAATAAATTAGCATCAATATGGTCACTTTTAAACCTTGCTAATGTGAAACTACGAATACTAAACCGTAAACACTTAGATAAGAAGCTATCTAACAGATTGTCATAGGCCTTGTAAATTTGTGTCACCTTTTTAGTCTTGTTCCTCCTAAATTGTTTACCGAATAAAACCCTTGGTTAGTTTATGTGTGAAATATATTTTGCCAAGTTATTTGATACAGATTCATAATGTGATTGATTGACTTGTTTTCCTCATCACAAACTAAATCGATAGTCAAAATGCTGTGGTTAGTAGTACACTCGTCCTTCAATAGATATTGGGATGTTTGTTTGTTTTTGATACAGATAGCACAAGATGACAAGTACCAAACAAACTTTTTGCGTTCATTTAGAAACCTTTCTAGTGTTTATTCTATTGAAACTTATGTAATTGCACAAATAACCGAGAGGTAGCCAATACATTTTATCAGGTTATTATAGTATATATCATCTGATTCGTGGTTGTCTGGCGGGGTCAGCGGTTCTGTGGTAGAAAGTTCTCCATCCACGGCCACTGTCCTCCCACCAGTCAACGTACTCTCAAAAGCTCACCTATATTTTACTAGCTGATGGCAAGTTCAGAAAAGAAGGAAGGCTGGGCGTGAAAAAAAATCTCGGCTACTAAAATGTCAAGGCCTCAAGCTCATTGTTCCACTGGCAGCTACGAATGAAAAGAAATCCGCATCATGCAGAAAATTACCTCAGCAATCAAAAACTAATACGAAATAAGAGAAATAAACACTAATAATTAAATTACTATGAAGTTATTCCTGGCTGGTTGTCACTAGCAATGAAATACAGAATGAGTATTTTGCCTCAACGGAATGTACATGCATTCCCAGTGAGAATTATTCCTGCTGAGAGTCGAACCCTGCACCCAGTGTAACAAACGCCAAAAAACTATCAACTGGCCACGTTAAACACATTCCTTACAACGGATATCAGCATATACAGATAACGAGTCCCACATAAAACGAAATCAGCCCCAAAGAAGTGACTGCTGATGAAATCTCAACATGGCCAACCTGCATCATCTCTGGAGTAGATAACACGCCCAGCTGTCGACCAAAAAGCGTGTGTAATGTACTCCTCATCAATTCGCTCTGTCCTCCTTTATGGCTGTGAGTGAGACATGGCCATTAAGAGTGGAAGACATGAAACGCGTGGCTAGCTGTCTTTGATCATAGGTGCCTACGTTCTATCCTCCCGTGTGAAGCGTTATAATAGGGTGGGTAATATTGAGGTTGGGCATCGAGTAATAAGTAAGGAGGGGAAATGAATCAACAAGGTTGTGAAGTTACATCGATTGAGATGGTTAAGACATGTGTTATGCATGCCTAACCATCTCCTTCCTCGACAGTCACTGTTAGCTGACATACGATCGATGAGGTTGGAAAAGAGCCAGTGGTGGTCAAACAAAAACATGACCTCATCAGTCAATGAAATACGTAACAGTTAGTTTAAGCCATTTAGGGGGTGTAGACTTCCTGGTTCTCAGATTCTAAGAACCAATGTTTGGAGACGACCAGTGGTATGGATCAAAGTCGTTCACAATAACACAGATGGCATTCACTCTTAATGACTTCTCATATCCATTATACCCTATTGTTTCTACATGCTACTATTCTTTCTCACGCACATTTCTGCTTATCATCGTTTTTTGAATCTCTTTTCTTCCCTCTTTTGTGTGGTACATGGATTATGGCAACTGGAACTGCTGCACCTCCCTCCGTGCAAAAAGTTCAGTGTTGAAACCAGTCAGTCAAGCTGGACGAAATGCGCGTCTTGGTTTCTACTGCTAATCATCACCAACCAAAAATAATTTCGCCTTAATGCTTAGAAACTGTTAAAGTATCTTTACTGGGAGCCCATATATCAACAGAGATCGAGCACATTCCGATCCAACATAACCAAGTAACAGGAATTGTAAAAATCGGAAAGATGGAAATGAATTTTCTTAAATGCACAATATTTAAGTGTTAAAGATTACAGAGAAAAAATAAATAATGGATGATGAAGATCATGAAGACGAGAAACTTAGTAAAGGAATGTTCATTTGGAATTTGGTATGTCTACATAACCAAATTATGTACACCTTATCTTCAAATGCACCATTTGTACATATCTTCCGTGTTGTCCGACTTTCGCCTTCCTTCATACCGTGTGTTCCTTTCACTTGGTCCATGTATCTCCGCAACGCTGTATCATTTGCTTTCTCTGACATCAAATATATTTCTGTGCTATTTGATGTTTTTATGCCGATGAACGTCTCTTTATATACTACTGATCAATTTTGATTTGACACTAGTAACTATGTGATGCGTCTAGTCCTCTGATTGGTGTAGACTGGATTTTATCAGTCAGGTTTGCAATGTGGCCACCATTCTAGGTAGCTGGACATCACGGTGCACATTGATTTGATGATATTAGATGGTTGGAGGCAATCGGCCACAGGAAGCCCCACCCGATCTAGGTTTCGTGATAGTTGGCACTCATCAGTAAGGTGTATCTGTAACCTTGAAGGAACTCATATCTCTTCTGAGATTCGAACCCGCGTCACCCAGTGCTGCAGTCAGAGACGTTACCACTGAGCTATTTGGGCTCGCAATTGACCTGCCGATTGCCTCCAACCATCAAATATCATCAAATCAATGTGCACCGTGATGGTGAGCTACTAGAATGGTGGCCACATTGAAAACCTGACTGATACAATTCAGTCTGCAACAAAGAAAGGAATAGAAACGTCACATTAGTTACTAGTGTCCAATCAAAAACAGTCTGCACACAATATAAACACATTTCATTGTCTAGTGTATAAGAGTGTCAGCCAGGTAAGGGTTTATTAATTGCGAAAGTTAACATTTTTAGTGTACATTAAATTTATTTACCAAATACAAAACAATCAGTAAACAAGTAAAGGAAGTTTTAAAGAAAATAATACTAATAACAATAAACGGACAAGACGGCTATTTGGCAAAAGTTGGGGTAAGCATAGAATTGCTGCTACACAACAACAACAAACAGAAAAAAACCCCAATGAAAGTTAGTTGACTAAAAATTCTTTATATTATCATCAACTTACTTGCCTACAGTAGGCGTCAATGTTAACAGTCGATTCTGATTGAGTTTTAAAATTATCAACTTTTTCAAATCACCTTATGAGAGAGAAGAAAAAAAGTGAAAATAACAGGGAGAAAACACAAACAAACAATGGTTGATAAGATCAGAACTTTTAACTGCAACTTAGTGTTATAATACAGATTTGAAACGGTACCAGTATTATCTACCCTGTGATAGCCAATATGTACACCATTTTCCGTGAATAATTGGCTGATTTCTGATAAAAAGCCAGTGGTCCAAGGAAAACGGTCTCACCTTAAATCCCTCCAAATGACAAACAGTCAATTTCACCTTAAGGCATGAATCTGACCAAAACAAACTGGTTAGCACTCACGAGGTGTACAACATAGATGCCACTGAAATAGAAACCAACTCGGAAATTAAATACCTAGGCGTCATTCTATCTGCTGATCTCTCCTAGTCATCTCATATCTTGATGATTTCTAAGAAAATATTCCATCTTACCTTCTACATCAAGAAGCTAAGACATTCTGGTATAGCCCAACCCTTACTCCTACAATTCGTTAACTCTCGCATTCTGCCTATTATTCTCCATTGTTCCCTCTTAGTTTTTTCAGGGCTGGCTACTGAAGAAAGACTATGCCTTATTACGCAGGATGTTAAAGATTGTCAGCAGGGTAAGCTACGTGCCACTTAACCAGCTCGTTAATATTCTGGTTGACAGGCACATGGACTCATGTGGAAAATGGGCTCAAACCATTTTTATCTAACTCACAACACTCACACTCTTCATTCACAACTCTCCCCTTGTATCTCATCAGGCAGGCAGACCAGAAGCCTATATAGAAAACTATATGCTCGCACTAGTAAGTACAAAAACTCACTCAACCATACCCTACTTAGCTCGTGTTCTGTGCAATAAAGAAGGCATTAGGCGTGATACCTATAACTTATTAAATAGTCAGTAGAACAACTGGATCTCATCTTTCCAACTCATATCATTTACAGGTACAACGATTTTTCTCCTTCTTTCCTTCCTTTCTTTCTTTTCCTTTTCTCTCTCTGTGTGTCTTTTTTCTGTTATGTGCTGCTTTGTTTCTTTCTTCTGTTTACGCCAGTAAATATACTATCATCTACTATTCTAACACCTTAAAGCACCTCTGTTCAATTTGGGCTTTGCTACCGACATGCTAATATGTTGTTGTCATAATGAACTGAGATTTCCTTAATCTATGTAGAGAATTTTATTTATTGAAAATGTACTGACTGGATGCAATACTGTAGTAAAATGATGAGAATTCCATTCTGTATCACAAGTACTGTTTTGGAATAAAGCAAATCATTATTATTATTACAGCTATTGTCTTCCTATATATGTTATATTGAGACCAAACTCTTCATTGACAGTTGGATATGTAACAGAATAGTAGCAAGCTCAACTTTATGTTACAATTACAATGAAAACTTGTAGCAAAAGTACGTCAATGTTCACAATCATAACGTTGATAATCTTTGTATTTCAGTAGAACAGGATAACACTAAGACAAAAAAGAAGCATAAAAACAGTAGGAGTAAACTTGTTAGTTATTATGCATTCGAGAATAAAGTCCACAGAAATTCTCACTTCATTGAACTTTGCTTTGTACTTCAGATACTCATTGAGCACTTTTAACGTAATAAATACAGTTGCTCCAAAGATCTTAATATATGGCGAAAAACCTCATTTAGACATTTTTTAAAATTTTCCTGCACGTTCCCAGTGGAACGTGCTCCAAGCTGGAGGCTTGGAGGTTCTGTAGCAGTGTTAATTTTTACAGGATGGGGTTGCTAGCCTCATGCCCAACCTTTCCTCTGTACCAGTCTCACTACTGGCTTAGAGGTAAAGGAGTTCGCCGGCCGGGGATCGAACCCCGGGCCATGTGGATGGTAGGCGAGCGTCCTAACCGCTATGCCACCGACGCCATTTAGACATTTACCTTCTTCTAAATGTCTAAATGGAATGGGGATTTTTGTCATATTGATGAGTTTTATATCTGATTTTAAAAAAAACCACTGATTTTTTTCACAAAAGTGCATCAAACTGAAGCTGCCACACTTAGGTGAAACAGTGGGCGAAGATAAACGGAACGGAGGAATATTAAATGAATATTAGTGAAGGTTTTCAGACTCTTCAGAAGAAAAATTTTCCAGTGCATTATACGCACTTATTACGAAGATTGAATGCTGAATGTAGGGAGAAAAATAAGCGCGTACACAAGTAATAGATACAGGATGATTTACTCGACAATAATACGGTAATAAGAAGACGTAAACATCGATACTATATTGTACTCTTCTTAGTTAAATTCGAACTGGCTAAGCAGCTGTTAGACTGGAGAAAATTTATTAGACGAAAATTCTGATCACATCATCTGAGCAGGGTCCCATAATGATAAAACGGAGTATTTGTTATCTCAGAAGATTCGAACATTTAGATAAATATATAAGGCAGAAGCCTACAGATTAATCGCGCAACGCGAGGAAATCAATGCATATAAAATGCCTTACATTAACAAGCGGACCCCAAGCAGAGAGTCTAAATCTTAAGTGTATGTTAAAGGTACAGATAATTTTCGTTGTTCATAAGCATAATGCCCACTAAAACCCACTAGTATCTGAATTTTACTCAGCTTTTAGACTTCACTGCTAATATGCATATTTTCCAATAACTTAATGAACCAAAAGACTTTGGAAGTGGTGGTTTCTGTCGCATAAATTATTTACATTGTTAGATGAACTGATAAAACAGAATACCGGCCTGAAATGTATCTACTCATGCCGCTGTTATATACGTCTGAGTAGAGGAAAATTAGCAAAAGCAGAAAACGATTAGAAAGTCTGGGAGTATTGGAGAGCTGTTTCCTCCTAGTTTGGACTCTTTATCAGCACTCATCAACCGCCAGAGTTCAAAGCCAGGACCTTTTGGTTACAAGGCGAGCTCTTAGACCATTAAAAGCCACTGGGAATCGAGCTTGCCTTGTAACCAAGAGGTCCTGTGTTCGAACCCCAGTGGGTGCGTACTGCTGAAGAGTTCCAAACTAAGAAGAAACAGCTGTCCAGTAAACCCAGGTTTTCCAATGGTTCTTTAACTGATTTCGGCTCATGATGAAATCCTCCAACCAATGAAACAAATAATCCTACAAAAACCAATACCTGAAAAGCGGAAAAAAATTTTTTCCCTTTGCGTTCCGCGTGGAAAATAAGGCATCAAGCTTTGAGCTTTGTAATCTCAGTAACAGTAGCGTTATTCTCTTTTATGGAGTGTGGTTACTAGCCTTTCGTAGAATCTTTCCTCTTTAACGGGCTCACTACCGGCTAAGCCAGCCAGGTGTAAGAATTCCTCGAATCCCAGACCACCACCGACGCACAGAAAAATATTCAATTGAAGGGGAATAATATGAGTTATAATAGTAGGTGCTCTGTGCTTTATTCAAACTATTTCTCAAAATCAAAGACCGAAACAACCCCATTTGTATCTAACACCTAAAATTCTACACTTTATCCTTAAAAACAGGCTATGGTAACACACCAATACTTTATATTTGGAATATTTACTAGGTTAACAATTAGTTCAATAGTCAATCAATCTATTTAGATGGAAGTGTGTATAATTTTCACCTCCATTGACCCCAAAAAAACATGTCATAAGACTGGGTCTTAATTTTGAAGCGAAGGAAAATGTGCTGATAACTACAAATTTCTTCATTGATTTCTATCTTATTTGCATATTTTCTCAATTTGAACCAGTAGAATAGGATTAGATTTCATTCATTTGTGAAAGAATTCTGTCATCAACCTGAGATTGATGTATTCATAAATTATGTATACGGTGAGAAATAATTACGGAAGAATTTTTCCCGATAACATGGATTTGATTAATTAAAAATCAATAATAATGATAATGTTAATAGCTTTATTCCGAAACATTACTTGTGATACAGAATACAATTCTCATCATTTTACTACAGTATTGCATCCAGTCAGTACATTTTCAATAAATAAAATTCTCTACATAGATTAAGGAAATCTCAGTTCATTATGACAACAACATATTAGCATGTCGGTAGCAAAGCCAAAATTGAACAGAGGTACTTTAAGGTGTTAGAATAGTAGATGCTAGCATATTTACTGACGTAAACAGAAGAAAGAAACAAAGCAGCACATAACAGAAAAAAGACACACAGAGAGAGAAAAGGAAAAGAAAGAAAGGAAAGAAAGAAGGAGAAAAATCGCTGTACCTGTAAATGATATGAGTTGGAAAGATGAGATCCAGTTGTTCTACTGACTATTTAATAAGTTATAGGTATCACGCCTAATGCCTTCTTTATTGCACAGAACACGAGCTAAGTAGGGTATGGTTGAGTGAGTTTTTGTACTTACTAGTGCGAGCATATAGTTTTCTACATAGGCTTCTGGTCTGCCTGCCTGATGAGATACAAGGGGAGAGTTGTGAATGAAGAGTGTGAGTGTTGTGAGTTAGATAAAAATGGTTTGAGCCCATTTTCCACATGAGTCCATGTGCCTGTCAACCAGAATATTAACAAGCTGGTTAAGTGGCACGTAGCTTACCCTGCTGACAATCTTTAACATCCTGCGTAATAAGGCATAGTCTTTCTTCAGTAGCCAGCCCTGGAAAAACTAAGAGGGAACAATGGAGAATAATAGGCAGAATGCAAGAGTTAACGAATTGTAGGAGTAAGGGTTGGGTTATACCAGAATGTCTTAACTTCTTGATGTAGAAGGTAAGACGGAATATTTTCTTAGAAATCATCAAGATATGAGACGACCAGGAGAGATCAGCAGATAAAATGACGCCTAAATTAGCCCAATACAATAACGATATACGGAGTAGGAAATAAACGAAAACATTTTAAAGGCGCGTTTTACCTTGCTCCATGTTATATATATATATAAATATATGGAGAGACTGAGGGAGGAGGAAGAAAGAGATTACACGATTAAGTGGGGCTTATGAACAACAAAATGAAGAAAACTAGGTTTAGGGGCACGGATTTACAGATCTTCGACACATTCCACGTTATCTAACCGGAAGCAAGCATTCAATCTCATTGTTCGGGAGGTGCTTTGCAGACGTTTAGTTAGGAATATGGTTCCCGGAAAGTATTCAATATTAATCGATGCATTCTAGTTGGACTCACAGTGGTATAGGCAAGCTTACATGCAGTTTTTATCTGAATTGATGACTACTTATCATATCCGTCATGATTGTTTGATAATACAAATTTGTAAAACACTATTATTGTAGTATATTATATTGTCTACGCCTCAATAATTCAGAGCTAGAATGCCAAGGGTTCGACTCCCGGCAAATACACACCTAAACCTAGCTTGGTCGGCAGTAAGCTTCGTAAAGACGTAAGATTGAACGTGGGGCTAGCAACCGTAGTCCGTAAAAAAGAAAAATCAACGCCACTGGAATTTCAAAGCTCAAGCTTGAATCTCGATATTTTACTTCTAACTCAAAGGAATCAAAAATATTATAATATTTAACACGCTGTATTTCCAACTTCTAAGTTAATTAGTTGTTGTGCAGAAGAGAATTTAATGATTCGTAGCATACAGAAGAAATAGTCCTATTTGAGCGGAGTCGCTGGAATGAATGCAGTCGTCTACTGAACACACTGAACGAAAACCAGAATATGTTTAGCACACCTCACAAATCTATATTAATTGTGTTGAAAAACACGAATGTGCCTGTAGCATTGATATTTATCTTGAGCTACATCTGTAACAACAGAAGACAAGGGCCAGGCAACAGATCGTTTTATTATGAAAATCAACACGTATTTATACATATTTCACATACATTATTATAGCTTATGCAAGTAGACAAGCGCAGTTATCTGATTGGTTGTTTCGGGATTCCTCGACAAATAGAGTTCTCTATCTGCGAATCATATTTTGCCACGTTAACTTTGCTGTGATTGGTTGTTGAATCAGCCTTGCTCATATTTTCTCACGGCCTGCTCTCACCACACATCTACTACAGTTACCGGCAGTTGATATTATGTTGCAGTCTCTAAACAAGAAGCTGGCATACATCCTTAAAAAGTGGCACTAAGACGTCCTTTCCTTATGTGGTATATCTTCATCTATCCCCTGCTACAACGTGCGTCGGTGGCATAGCGGTTGGGACGCTCGCCGGCCATGCACATGGTCCGGGGTTCGATCCCAGGCCACCGACGGACTCCAACACCTCGCTAAGCCAGAAAAAATGCTGGTAAAGAGGAAAGGTTGGGTATGAGGCAGGCTAGCAACTCCATCCTGTAAAAATAAACACAGCTACAGAAACTTCAAGTCTCTAGCTTGAAACCCTATGTTCCACTGGGAACGTGAAGGAAAATTTTTTTTATCCCGTGCTACAAGGAACTACAAGTTTGAACTAGTTTGAAGAAACAGCAATGAAGATGACAGGTATTTTGGTATATATGGTGATATTACACAATCATCAAAAAAAACACTTACTCGGTCACAAATTCACCGAGCCAAAAGTCGCAGTCAGTTTTATTTTGAAAAATAAAACTATTTACGTCTTTCTCAATAAAATATTAGATAGACAGATAATAATAATAATAAATTACATAATTTCAGCTTTGACACTTATTTTATTTTCAAAATATAAGTCGTATTACCGATAACACTTCACGTCTGAGGGATAATGAAGTCTACTATTTAGTTGTATAGGTTGGAGCAGTTGAAGTAATAATAATAATAATAATAATAATAATAATAATAATAATAATAATGAGTCACACTTTCATATACAATAACAAAACTCAGCCTAATCTGCCATAGTGCGTCAGTGAAACTCTCCAGTAGGCGGCTAAATAGAGACCTGTAAGGGCTGGGGTGGGGTAGGTAAATTCACGACAGCTTAAAACACCGACGAAATACATAGGGCAGTTGTTTATTCGCAAACTTGGAACTTATCGTTGTCAGTTTTCGCATATGAACTACATGTGAAATGAACGCTTTAGCTACTACTAGACTGGAATTTGGTATCGTATTTCATTCAACTGTTGAGAGTTTGTGATACGAGATAATCAGCCACTTTCATTAGCTAGTTGTCACTCTCTCTCTCTCTCTCACTCTCCACTTCAGTAAACATACAAATCACTGTCATTGGAACCTTGAAATAATCATTTCAATACAAAAGAATCCCTCTTAATTTTCAACAACCTATTTTTAACTCAGAATTTAATTGGTGGATGGTGATTAGCAGTGGAATCCAGGACAACGCGCATTTCGTCCTATTTGAGGCTCGTCAGTTGGATGTACCTGCATTTCCCAGTGAGTGATGATGTCAACCTGATGAGACCGAGCACTTCGGTTCAATCAATCGACGGGAAAATCTAAAAGTCAATTATATTTTTATCTCAGTTGACGATAAATACTCATTCGAAAGCTTCAGTATATGGCATTTTTACAATGTGTGTTACCTATATCTGCAGGGAGCATATTTGATAAAGATTATTCATAAGTAAGAAATACAATGTTCAAAAGTAATTTAATATTTCCCAACGATTAATCAAAACCATATTATCAGCGTCGGTGGCACAGAGGTTAAGACGCTCGCCGATCATGCACATGGTCCGGGGTTCGATCCCAGGCCACCGACGCACTCCAACACCTCGCTAAGCCAGAAATAATGCTGGTAAAGAGGAAAGGTTGGGCATGAAGCAGGCTAGCAACCCCATCCTGTAAAATAAACACTGCTACAGAAACTTGAAGCCACTAGCTTGAAGCCCTATGTTCCATTGGGGAACATGAAGTAAAAAAAATCAGCCAACATAAAAATTTTAAAAAATAATAATCACTCAGTCAATGAATATATTTACCTAGACCATTTGGTAAATGCGTTAGACTATTCTGCGATAAATTTAAATCTGATAAGGAGACCAGTCCGGAGATACTTTCAGGTAATGAAGATATTAAATTTTCTGATAAATCCAGTTGTTGTAAATTTTCAAGATTTCCTAATTCCTAGGTATTTTATTTTCAAAATAAAAAAATAAAAAAAACAATAACAAAGGATGAAATTCAAGTCGATGACGGAGAAAAATCAAAGTTTGATTCGCATATCAAATTTAATAAATAATATTGCGATACAATCACCTTAGTGATAAAATTTACCCCCCCCCCAAAAAAAAGAAAACGTAAGATCTTGACTGATACAATTGAAAGACACATAAGCCAACAACGTTGTTGCACTGTATGTCAGGAATTGGTAGAAGATGGAATTCAAAGGTCGTCCCAGTGGCTGAAGCTTGGTCTACAAGCTCGCTGTGTAATCTGAAGGTCCTGAATTTGAATGCCGGTGGGCATGTACTGCTGAATATTGGTACAAATTAGATCTTCCTCAGGTTTTAACACCTACGCATATGGCTTCATAGACTAAAAATCTTTTATGTATAAAGTTATGCAGATTAGAGAGAAGCCTGAGGAAGATCTAATTCAAAACAACATCGCTGTTTGTTAATAATAAATATTTTTGAGCAGTTAACATACATATATATAGAGAAATGTGAACTCCAATTAATAATTAAGTCATATTTTATTATTTAAATCAAACTGAAAGAAATGCGGTAGGAATCACGATAACAATTTCTAAGAAATCTCTACAGCTAACAGCAACAACTAAATGCATGATTCCAAACTACATAGCAACCGCTTTCAGATACTGTCTGTCTCTGTCTGGATTCAACATAGAACTTGGCACCGAAGTGCACCAGTTCGAGTTGCCACCTTCCAAATAGCGCACAAATGTAGACAAGAAGATGAGTGAAGAGAATCAATAGAGCTTGACAAGTACAAGAGTGAAACAGAATGGGTAATGGTAGAAAGAAATATGAAAGATAACAGAGACTGAATACATCTGCGCTGGCCATTGACAACGATGAGTTTGTGCCATGTCACTTATTGTCTCCAGCCATTGATTCCTAGAGTCCCGAGGGCCCCAACCCGGACGGAAGTCTGCATCTCCCTCCCTACATGACTCAGTTTAACTGTCAAGGATTTCATGGATTGATGACATCCATGTTTTTGTTTGGCCACCACTGGCTCTTTTCCAACCTGCACCTATGTCGGCTAGTAATTCCCGTCGGGGGAGGCGATGGTTAGGCATGGGCAGCAGCACATGACTGACCTAGCCATCTCAATCTATGTAACTTTATAGCCTCGTCGATTGATTTTCCCTCTTTGCCCAACACTCTACGCCGAACGTCAACATTACTTACCTTATTAAACCACCTAATGTGAGACAGAGATCGCAGACATCTATGATCGAAAGCAGTCAACCTTTTCATGTCTTCAACGCGTACTGGCCATGTTTCAGAGCCATAGGAAAGGGCGGAGCGGACTGATGAGCAATACACATGTCCCTTGGTTGGTAGCTGGATGTCACGCCTACGCCAGATATGGTGTAAGTCAGAGAAAGCAGCTCGAGGTTTTTGGATCTATGCTGGGATTTCGTCGCCAATCAGTCCGTTGGTGCTGATACAACTTCTCAAATAGGTGAAGTGGTCAACATGTTCTATCACTTCACTCGCTATCACAAAGCTAGGTGGGAGTTGACGTAGTCCAGTCCTGTAGCAGCATCTTACATTTTACAGGGGCGAATCGCATGCCAAGCATAATAATAATAATAATGAGCGCTTTATACGTGGGCTACGAAAGGCGGACGATCGCATTTGAAAGATTCTATCATGGTTTATTTAAAAATAGTGACTATAGTTTGTTCATTATATACACCACACTTACAACAATATCAACACATCTCATTGAGTCGCTCACTCACAGACATAGACGTTCACCACTCACTTAGTATACACAAGTGTAGATACAACAAACAATTCTTTTTTCCGCCATAAAACCAAAAGCTTCCAGTGGGTTAGCTTAGATTTTATCAGAATTCGTGCTAGTATAAGTAATAGATAGATCACACTAGATTAGAAAACATAGAAAAATCCATTTTAGAAAACTTATTTAATCCTACAAATTAACAGATATGAACTTAGACGAATTTATGCCTTCCGTACATTTTGAATTATGGGACAGTTTATCAAACGGTATTTAAAAACAATACATGATTAAGATGAAATAATGTGACTTATGGTTTCACAACAAATTTACACTATATAAAATAAATATACCCTTCACAAACACCAGTAAATAAACCGTTCATCTATGTAAGACATAAAGCTTCCGCATTCTACGTATCGAACTGCGGTGACCGGAAATTTGTTTGAAACATTAGAACAGAACACTTTTTTAAGAAAAACAACGCAAAAAAGCGACTAATTGTTAACACTGAGTTTACAAAAACTGTATCTTACCACAGGCAGTGATCTTAATTCATTATCATCTACCCACAATTCACTTAGTTGTGAAAGCTGACCAATCACAGGCGACTAAAAACAAATGAAAACAAAACAACCACTTTATAAGAAACCTTGTTATACTACCAATCGGAGTGGAAAAAAACCGAATACAGGAAAACTGATAAGTAAAATGACTAAAACGTTGTCTCACACGAAGTGTTACCTCTTTAACAGCACCATGGTTAAAAAAATACCTAGTTGAACCTGCTTTTTAATGCAACAAACTGGTAAGAGAGGAATGTAAAATCCTACAATAAATAGACACACTCTATAACTACTCAACAATAGTGCTATTAAAAGTAATAATAGTGAAACCTAGCTACCATCTACAAATGAGCGTACTAAGATTTACGCCACACATAGCGTGCGATAGCCCTCGATATTGCACAGCTGCGTCTATATCAAAAGATGGAACTAAATTTGAACACATCATGGAATAGTTGAAATTTCGGTGCCTAAATCTCTAAGCCAATACCTTCATCAGTAAAAAATCAAACCTTTCAAATTCAAAAATATGTTTAGATGTCTTACCAGCTCTTGAAATTCATTCGCACCTAGATCGAGAAACTCCAAATGGATAAGATCAGCAAATGAATCCGGAATTGTTTTGAGACAGTTATCCCGAAGCTCCAATTTTTCTAGCAGTTGTAAACTGTATCGGAATGGTAATAAAAGCAATTATTCAAACCCATACAGAATTTACTAAGTCTTATATAATTTTGACTGGTGTTAAAAAAAATTAAACACCATGAGAAAAAACTGTTGGTCCCTAAGTGGAGCATACGTACGGTAATGTATGTTGATCAATAATCTAATTTTAAATTGCTATCCCATCTTTTAATTCACCTTTCGGGTGATGTTTTCCTCACTTTAGCTCTTCTCACTTTGTTAATGTACCAATTTTAGCAAATCATTCTAAAGTTAGTTTGGAGGCTAGAATATGATCTCTGTGATTTCATCAGTGGACGTTCACAGCCACATACTGAAGTACATTACTTCCACCACTGTCAAAAAAACAGTATATTTTTGATACAAACATATTCAGTTAACACAACCTAAGCTACATAGTAAGTGCACAATTCATTTTTGAGTATTCATTCCCATTGAAAAGCAAGTACATGGTCCCAAAGATTAAGCGGAAAGGCATCAACAGAAAAGCACTCATAAAGACCCTCAAATAAAAATAAAGACTCGCACGTTTCTCGACTTCACTTCTGCTTTCGACTCTACACCTAGATGTCTCTTGCTAAATAAGCTCTCCATGACACAAACTGAGTCCTGGGTCACTAACTGGTTGCACTCCTACTTTTCAAACAGAATACAGTATATTGTATACAAAGGCAAATCCTCCTCTGCTGTACCCACTGAAGCTGGTGTCCCCCAAGGTGTTGTACTCTCCCCACTTCTCTTTTCCTTCTTTCTACATGACCTATCATCTTCAAATGAAATTAATTTTGTCAAATATGCTGACGACCTGACTGTATCTTTGCATGTCAAATGTCAAAGTGACTGCACTAAACTAAACGGCTTTTTGTCAGAAATCAGTCAATGGTTCAAGGGAAACGGTCTCACCTTAAATCCCTCCAAATGACAAACAGTCAATTTCACCTTAAGGCATGAATCTGACCAGAACAAACTGGTTAGCACTCACGAGGTGTGCAACATAAAAAGATACCACTGAAATAGAAACCAACTCGGAAATTAAATACCTAGGCGTCATTCTATCTGCTGATCTCTCCTGGTCGTCTCATATCTTGATGATTTCTAAGAAAATATTCCGTCTTACCTTCTACATCAAGAAGTTAAGACATTCTGGTATAACCCAACCCTTACTCCTACAATTCGTTAACTCTTGCATTCTGCCTATTATTCTCCATTGTTCCCTCTTAGTTTTTTCAGGGCTACTGAAGAAAGACTATGCCTTATTACGCAGGATGTTAAAGATTGTCAGCAGGGTAAGCTACGTGCCACTTAACCAGCTTGTTAATATTCTGGTTGACAGGCACATGGACTCATGTGGAAAATGCTCAAAAACCATTTTATCTAACTCACAACACTCACACTCTTCATTCACAACTCTCCCCTTGTATCTCATCAGGCAAGACCAGAAGCCTATGTAGAAAACTATATGCTCGCACTAGTAAGTACAAAAACTCAACCATACCCTACTTAGCTCGTGTTCTGTGCAATAAAAAGGCATTAGGCGTGATACCTATAACTTATTAAATAGTCAGTAAAAGAACAACTGGATCTCATCTTTCCAACTCATATCATTTACAGGTACCTTTCCTTTCTTTCTTTTCCTTTCTCTCTCTTGTCTTTTTTCTGTTATGTGCTGTTTTGTTTCTTTCTTCTGTTTACGCCAGTAAATATGCTAGCATCTACTATTCTAACACCTTAAAGTACTCTGTTCAATTTTGGCTTTGCTACCGACATGCTAATATGTTGTTGTCATAATGAACTGAGATTTCCTTAATCTATGTAGAATTTTATTTTATTGTTAATTTACTAAGTGGATGCAATATTGTAGTAAAATGATGAGAATTCCAAGTACTGTTTTGGAATAAAGCTAATATAATTCATTCTTTCATTCATTCAACCATTTGATTGGAAAATGATTACTCTAACATCCTAGAAACATACGAAAGTTATTGCCTGACAAGAATATTATAGGAGGAAAACCAATTAGTTTCAAATGTTTAGTGAGGAAAGTGAATAATCTACATAGTCTTTGGCTTACTTTAGATTTTTTCCAATATTAATCACTAACATGCTCCCAACATTTATCACAGTTATAAGGTAGTAACCATTCTGCACTCACGTGATGGGTGACCAGGAAGCTTGACAGCATGTATTTAAGGTTAGTGACTTCAAACTATTAGTTCAGCTGGGCGAAGCGGGACTTAGCATTTTCCGCTCAAACATAATCCCTTCATACGGATCTCAGTCAATATTTGTCTCTTACCTTCAAGAAAGGTGAAAATTGTATTGAGAACTAATCTGAACAAGCTAGTTCCTAAGGTTAAGGATTCCACAATTATATGAGGCCAAACTGAACTATGGAACAAGTGAATCAAAAAGTCATCAGATTTTATATATAACCGTACATTTAACCCCTAATTTCATAGAAAAGGAAAACTTATGGATACTGAAAGTAAATGTGTCCCTGAAATAGGGATAACACTCGACTTCGGTCGAAATAAATAGTGGCGATGTTTCTAACCAAAACAAGTCTCTGGTAAGTTCATCTCTTAAACGATAACCCTAAACGTAAAAGCTTACAACCATGTACAGTGTATGATTTTCCCACCAAATATAAAAGAAAAGAAGACGTTCAGCAAAGAGACTCTTTTCGGCGAATTCATTCACTGAGCTGTACAATCGCATATATATACAAATTTGTTTGTGTGTGTACATTAGATTTATAAAGTTTAGATAATTATGTAATGTAAGTATTATTTGGCTTGGAGACAAACGTTAAGATAGAAAATAAAATAGAATTGATTAAGTGAATTGGATTACGTAATACAGTTGAGTAGAATTCAGAGTAGGTCAGGTTGGCAACAGTGTTAATGAGTGGTGGTTAAAATTAAATAAGGGTGGGGTTAGAGAATAATACGCCAAATATACACAACTTTTCGACTTGTATTCAAATTGATCATACAAGTACCTATATGTCTTACACATCTTCAAGGGGTGTTTCGACGGGAATTTTTAGCAGTTAAGACGCTAATGATTTACCATTTGTTATACACTTTCAACAACAATTTTATAAACAATAGCTTTTCAGAACCCGAAAGCCGCAAAACTGCTAGGTACTGACGACCAATTTCACACTAGTGACTGAAACAGTTTGCCAATTCAAGTACCTTGTAAGTTAAATCAGATGTGGTAGGTTGGAGATGAATAGAATTTTAAAATATACAAAGACCTATATTATCTCCCCGTAACTTGCGTTGGCGACGTATACAATTACCTAACAGAAAGCAAACCATGTGTCATGAAATAAGTTAAGGGTACCAGTTATCGCAATTGGATACAAAATTGGAAAATAAATATTCCATAGTAATGCGCAACTAAACTACCCAATCATTTAGCCGCTCTAAGACTTTCCTTTTGATGATATCAGGCAAGGTCACTTGAATCAATGAGCAGATTAGTATGTTATTTTATTTACGAAAACCTACTGTTTAGTCATCGAACAGACTACCACAACTATTTCAATCATTTCTAATAGATTTAAAAGAGCACTTATGGAAATATATGCAATGCAAGATCTTGCCTGATAACATTAAATATCGCAAGTCATTTTTATAGGCAAAACAGCATGTTATCATATTGGTGAAAATATTTCCCGGCAAGAGTTCAATTATTTCTCCAGATTATTTTTCCGTACCAATGTTTATACATGCTCTTTGCTTCGCACACCTAAGTGAGTATGAAAAAAGTTCCATCACGCGACTATATATATATGCGACTACACAAATTAGAGTTCGGATGACAGACATAGTGCTTCGTTCGAGGGGTGTAAAATCATTAAGTCACATTGAAAAACGACGTTGGACATAAAAACAGACACGAACTACCACACGCAAGTTAGTAATAATCTCAAAAAATGACTGAAAACCAACCTGCCAATTTCTTCAGGAAGCTCACCAATTGAAATATCATTAAGACACAAAACTCGTAGATTACGTAGTTGGCAAAACCCAGCAGGCAGGCTGAAACAAACCCAATTAATGCAAATATTTAAAAATTCAGGGGAACGTAGTCCTATTTATAAACCTAGAGATAATATTCAGCTTTGAAAATACTAAAGCTCAAGCAAAACCAACAGAAACGGGTCTTTTGACCAGGATATAAACTCAAAAGATAATAAATAAACTGCTATATGAGAATGAAAAGATGAATGGATACAAGGAATTATTCTCAACATGAGTGGTGTTAAACACAAAAGTTTCAGGTTTTAATAAATAACACAGTAATTGAGAATCTACCTCTGCAAAGGATTATTGCTCACATCCAAACTCTGCAATGAATCACAGAAACGAATACTTGCTGGGAGCTCGGATATGTCTGAGAAAATACATGAAAATATAATCTGATACATACCATTTCTACTAACATCGAGTTCAACAAGGTTGGAAAAGCTTCCTATCCCAGTAGGTAAACGAGTTAACTCATTATCACTCAGCGTCAGAAGACGGATTCGCTTCAGGCGGAAGAAATTCTAAAGTAAATTTAATTAACACTCATTAGCATAATGTAGTAACTACCTTAGGCAACTCTTTAATCTGATTAGCATCTAGACGACACTCTTCAAGAGTGCGAAAATTTCGCATCACATCATCCGGAACTTGTTCGAGCTTCGAATGTCGCCTGTCAATGTGATCTACATGCCTTCCACAAGGCCCGATGATTGGCAGACACTTAAACATTATGAGCCAAAAAGAAGGACTTTGAAACACCGCGCCATTGTGCAGTGAAGGTTTTTTGATTGCATAAGCCGATTAAAACTTAGTGTTTTGCAATTAACTGCTTCAAAACATACGAAAAATTTAACTGATGTAGACTGTTTCAAATCGATATCAGAAAGAATTAGTAAAAGGATTATGAAATCAGGGAAGATTGTGGAGAAAAGTGTCATCTAATAACTTCCAATTTTTATAGATGATGCACGTACTCAGAAATCAGATACCATCTTAAGTAAAGCATTGCCCTTCGGCGTGACGAGAAAGTTTTCTTGCACCAATGGTCTGAACTATGGCCAGCTATTCAGAACAATGGAGCTACTTAACAAGCTAAACAGTAATATTAGTTCAGCATTTCCTGCACTTTTATAAGGTACCTGTTAGATATGAATAATATGGATACACTCCTCGTGAAAATTTTGTGACCAGTTATTTGACAAAGCTGTCATATAAGTTACTGTAAAGTGGGAAAGTGTCCCATAAACATTTGTTAATTCTACTTCAAGTGTATAGATGTCCACTTTGCCCAAGAAAATTACGAAGGTATAATTTTGGCCCATTTCCAAGTGCGGTTAAATGATTTTATATTTGATCAACATTTCATTCTATATAAGTTGGTTTCGTCTGAGATGGCTTATTTCACTTTCCTGTTTCACCTGTTTCATATATCCTAGACCCATATTGTCATCCTTTACAGCAAAAAATTCTCTCAAAGTTGTATAAAGCCACGTGAGAGTTCTAGCTTTGAAGAAATGATTGTAGGTTGATAAGCTTCGTAGTAGCAGTTTGCATCTCTAGGGATTCACTTTCTGACATGGCTTTATCCAATCATATTATCGTGGTTATTGATAAAACACGTAAACGGATTTCTTTTCGCAAGCATGAATTAAATTAACCTAAAACTCCAGTTTTGAAGGACATTATTGATGGTTCCTTGGGAAGGGCGCTAATTACATCGGGTTTGGACTCTTTATTCTGATGAGGATATAAGTTTTTACGTGTTAAATTTTCCGCGCCTCAGGTTTTCTCGTCTTTCGTTGGTTAGAACAGTGGCGGTCAGCTTCATATTTGATTGTTCCTTGGTAGGTGATGTCGTGTGCAGCCTTGTGTACTTGCATCATGCATTCTTTGCCAGCAGATGTGATGAATATAAATGTTAACTGTGACTGTCCTAACTTTTTGCTTTGCCTTTTTGTGCATGGCTTGGTTTGCCATATACCCCGTTGCTTGCGATGTCAAGGAACTCGTGGGTTCTTTTGCTTTTCTAGAATTTAGTTTATACGTGCGTTATTTTCTTGATGGATATTGGTCAGTCATGTATTTCAGTACTACTATTTTTACGGAATTATCTTGAAATAGTTGTGACATAGATGGATACTAATTGACGAAGCCTTTTTAGGAGTTCATTCCCAGTATTCAATGGGAGTGAAAACAGCGCTGACGTAAGTGGAATTTTTAGTGAAGTAATGCTTAGAAGGCGTTTTTCCAGCTGGGAGGAATTTGAGAAATCATTAAGAGAATTTCAAAAAGTGAGGAAGTCATTTAATGCTGACAATGTAGTTGTCCTGCACTCACTATGTTCATATTCAAAGCAAAACAATAGCGGATGACGGATTTAAGTACGTTTACGTTGATTTTAAATGCACCTTTGGAGTCACTCGTGGAAAAGCTGGCTTGAAATTGCGAAACAAGTCGTAAGAAGGGGTATACTATGATACTTAAGGTCTAAATGCTGCAATTGTTCGTCTTCATTTCTCGTGCTTTTGCATTGTAGTGAGTACATAATTACTCCTTACAAAATGGTGCATAACCATCCATGCAGCAGGTTGTACATGCAGAGTGACCCATGGTGTAGATGACTAACAGTGGAAGAGAAAGAAAACGTGGAACCACTTCTTCAGCAATCCCGCTCATCCGATACAGTAATGATGTATGCTAAGAAAAAATTCCACAAGGACATAATTCGTAATGACGTTAAAAACCTGAAAGCCTCAGTTAATAAAGGTAACGTTGACGTTTTTGTTAATTACTTAGGGTATGTCGACCCGCAGTGACATTTCTCAATTCCTCAAATCCCGCGGGAAGTTAATGGAGTATTATTCAGATGAACCGATCAGGAATTCACTAACAAGTGTCTGTTCTTTAACTTATGAGCAAATTGGGTTGTATAAACAGTTCCCGGATGTTGTTGGTATCGAATCTACATATAATATAAATAAAGGGAAGTAAGTTTACCGATTCATTAATCAGCATGCAGGTATTCTTTGTTCCAATTAGTTGTGACGGATAATTTTGGTCGTGGGCGACCAGTTCTATTTGCTTGGGCTCTAAAGGAATTCAAACGTGTTGTAGTTTGAATTTTGGACTCATTTCGTCAAATAATGGAAGATACTTTTAAAACGGAGACTTTCATTATGGATTGTGCGCAATCTGAAATAGCAACAGTGAAGTTAACGCGCAGAGAAGCGCACATTGTTCTGTGTTCTTTCCATGTTTGTCGAGCGTTCTGTCGTAAAGTAAATTTTTTAAAACAATCAAATTTTAATTGCAGATACGGAATCTCATTGTGAAGAACTACTTATTCCGTTTAGTTCAGTGTAAAAGTAGATCAGAGTAATGCCTTTAATATTCTCATTTTCCAGATTTAATTTCTATTTCAGAGTTATAAGTAGATTGGATGTTAGTGTTAGCCAATATATACAACGTCGTTGGATGAGTCGACGAAAATTGTGGGCATCATCTTTCATCGAGTAGAAAGTTCACACAAGCAAATGAAGTGCTACTTGCAGAGATCAGACAGTCTGCATAAAAACATGCTGAAGGTTTATAAATGATGTCAACAAAGTTAATCAAGAATACGGAAGGGGTCGATGATTGCTCGGTCGCGATGCTTCACGTATTCCTGTTCACCACGTCCAATACTAGTCCTACGACTGCTGACGCCATACGCCTCAAGTAAAGTGATCCATGAATACAAAAAGCGACGACGGCCTTCTGTTGAGGTTGAAGCATTCGATTATGTCTTCTTCAAAGAAAATGGGAGTAGAGTAGAGGTTGATCTGCATGCTTGTACATGCACTTGAATGACGTTTCAGACTTGTCAGTACCCCTGCCGACACTTGCTGTTGGTCCATTTTAGAAAGCCGTGTTTTACGGGTATACCTGCTTTTTCTGTATATTTAACGTGTAATTACACCTACAATTTACTCTGCTGTAACGTAAACTATTCGCTATTTTATTGCTCGATTTCTAATGTCTGTAGACCTAAGCTTAAGTTACTGAAAATCTTAGATACTGAAATTTGTAATTTTCATAATCGTATTAATGTGTACAATGCCTTAACTGGAAACAGGACACGAGCACTCCCATTATTTATCATGTAATATTGTATTCATAATTATCTTTACCTTTTGTGTTACACATTTTCTGGTTATTCATGTGAGGTGGAAGTGTCAGCAATGGACGTGGTCACTCGAAACGAGTACATCTCAAAGCACGTCATCGCTAGATCAGCGGAATCCATGTAAATTATTGAAAAACAATAGGGGCCGAATCAATGTAGGCATGACGAGATTAACTCACAAAATTTCAGAAATCTTTCGAGCAAATAACGCAGGACAAATATTCACTACAAATTACAAATGAGAAGGATTGTCATTCATTCTGCCTCAATTCTAGTAACGGTGACGTATGCAAGCCTCAGTCGTCTACACTCTCGCTCCCCGGCGTGTGGGACCACAGCTAACAATTATCTCCGTATGCATGTCATTCTTGGCAATAGCCTAGCCTCCCCGGCGTATACGACCCATCTGCTATCTATAACATCAATCAATTCATTCATGGATGTAGAAGACTCGAAACAACTTCAGAAGTAATCACGACGAAAATTTTAACAAAATTACGCAATAACAACAAGATACGAAAACAACAACTAAACACAATGAATCCATAAAACACTATTTGATATGACACACCACACATATATACAAACTGTGCACAAAAACTCGCGGATCATATCTTGATGGAATTCCTTTGAAGAATCTCAGGACTTACACCAGTACGCCTACAACCCTTCTCACGTTGACGATTGTAAGTTGTGGAATGTCCGGACACAAACAAGATTAACCAACAATTACGATAATTGGAACTCACACAACTATTTAACACAAACCTATGTACAATCAACACATCAAATGTTGTGGATTCCGGCATGACAAACTACCCTTGAAGAACTGTAGGACTTACAGCAGTACGCCTACATTCCTTCTCAGGTTGATGATCCAAGTGGAAGTCGTCCGGACACAAACAGAATTACCAACAGCTAGATGAAAGATGATACCAATTCAGTATATACAATATGAACATATGTACAAAATCACACACCAAGCACATTGGACTGCTCATTGATGCGCTACCCTTTGAAGAATTGTAGGACTTACAGCAGTACGCCTACAACCCTTCTCAGGTTGACGCCCTAGGTTGGAAAATCGTCGCAGAGTTCATTTGCTAACTTCCTTCTATCAGCTATATCCTCAAATCTGAACGGCAACACGCCCATGTCATTGTATCGTAGAATATAGATGACGAACAAACACACGACATATCTGGTCAACCAAGTGTAGAAACAGAGTAATTTACACCAAAGATAATAACATTCAATTAGTAACTTGAAACTAGAAATGCCTTTATTCATGCAAGTCAATTTAACAATTACTCTCTCGTTTACACTTGGCTTATTCTCACTAAACTGAGCAATATCTTTCGTCTTTTCAAACGCACCAATACTATCATAGTCATTGCATAAGGCACGTGAGTTCATGGACGTCCATTTCATTGTGGATGAAAACACCAACGACGACTGAGTGACACAAGGTGATGAACTTAGTGGTGGATCAGAAGCTGTTCTTTTTCGGCTTTCAGATAGTTGTCTAACTGCAAGATTACCACCACTGCTGTCTTTCACTACTAGTTCGGGTTTAGCACTATCATCTGATGATAGGTGGGCTACATGCTGATCAATTACACTGACGGTCTCACAAGTATGCATGCCTTCTGCAACTGCATCTGCATTTATTTCTACTTCACGTTGTAGTTGTACAGAACCTTTATTTAACTTAGCAGTAGTAGGCATATCCCTCATCTCATCATGATCAACCAAAGACAAATCTGCACTATCATGATCATTATCACAAATATTCAATTTACCGTCAAGTTCATCATTTTCAAACTCTTTAATAACAGAAGTAGACAATTTTGGTTCCTCCTCACAAATCATTAAAGGTTTTATATCTTCACTCTGACTAGTTATACTTTGTAAACTTTTGGAGTCAGAACTGCACTCTGAAGCAGTAACTCTATTCTGTGACACTCTATTCAACAACGGCTTACCAGTTGCAACTACAGACTTCTTCACCACACCGTTATCGTCACACAATTCGGAGTCAGGCCTGGAGTTTACATTTAGCTTATCACTGAACTTGCTCACTGGTTCACAGTTCACTTCTGTATGCACCTCTTGCAAACGTGTAAAACAAAACCTGTTTGTCTTGCATCTTGTAACTTATCTGTTGAGGATGTACTACGAAACCTGTTACACTCACTAGGTCTATATGCATTACTAGACATCATGGAGCCTTCTCGATATCCACCTCTCTGAGGCCTACTCGTCATCAATGATTGCATTTTGCTCTCAGACTGCTCTATTCTAGGGGTGAGATGTAATAGACTGGCGAACTTGCTCATAGATTGATTGACACTATCTTTTACCAGTTTCAGGATATCATCAAACTTTGGCTCGATACCCTCATCCTCCATACGGGAGCTTATCTTCACCCACTTCCTTTGCAGTCGAGTAGGTAGGCGTCTTGCTATTACTTCTAGTATAAAACTCGAGTTGAGGTCACTCATGCGATTCATCGAAATCATTGCATTCTTGTAAATTAGCAAATTATCTAAAAACTCAGTGAGTGCCTGGGAGTCATCCTGTAATTGACCACCATTACCCTTAACAGCCTCGAATAATTTCCCTGCAATCATCGAAGGTCTTCCAAACCTTTGACGTAATATGCTCATAGCCTCATCGTAGCCCTCTTTTGGCTTCATAAACTTACAGCACTGTATAGCTCTTGCAGCATCTCCAGTGCAATACCTCATCAAATACATTAACTTCAATTCATCACTTAATAGAAAACCACTCAACATGATCTCAAACTCCTTTACAAATTGTAAATAATCAGCTGGGTTTCCATCAAAACACCGTGGTTCAAATTTAGGGAGTTTGATGTTCCTATTATCCCTGAACGGCGAAACAGTAACATCAACCATGTCATGCTTAACATCAGACACATCGTTACAATTAACAGACAAGTCACAATGACTTACTTTCCTGTTTGCATCCAAGACACTCTGTCCCTTCTTTGACCCAGGCATTGTTGAACTTGACCCAATTCCAAAAAGTTCCAGATATAGCTTGTTCAAAGAGGACTTGACCGGCACCAGGAAAAATCATTGGCGATTATCCAAATTTTCACTAACTCCTTGAATCAACCAGAATCTGTCTCTACAATCAGAAAATGTCAGGGGAAGTTGGGTTTGAGCGAACAACCATGAATTGATCGTTCAATCTTCAACTACATTGACACTCCCCAACAAAAAGGGATCCATCCCTTTTTTCCATCACGACCAATACACGTTGACTTGGATGCCATTGCGAGAAGCTGGGTCACACGGACAGAGCTGAAATGAAAAACAAACAGAAAAGCCAGCACACCACAAGCATACCCACAGCACAATCTCACACATCGATGACGACCTGCGCCTCCAGATAAAGGTATCCTCTTGACATCTTACAACACAATCGCCACTTGCTAGAATGACTCTTGCAGAATGCAACGTGACCATACCAGCACCTCATGATACTCTACGCACATCCTCTTATCTACTCACAACCAATTATCACTGCAACCGCTTGTCACTCATTCTGCCTCAATTCTAGTAACGGTGACGTATGCAAGCCTCAGTCGTCTACACTCTCGCTCCCCGGCGTGTGGGACCACAGCTAACAATTATCTCCGTATGCATGTCATTCTTGGCAATAGCCTAGCCTCCCCGGCGTATACGACCCATCTGCTATCTATAACATCAATCAATTCATTCACGGATGTCAGCCACGTCTCGTAAACCGTCAATGCCCGGCTCTTGCTACGCTGGGACTCACGCTGTTCCTTGAAGTTTCTCAGAAACGCTTAGTAATAACGGATGCAAAACCAAAACACCGATTGGCTACTCGAGAATTCTTTATTGTAACACCAACATATAGGCAACTTTAAAATTAAGTTTTAACTAAGGTCTATGAACAAATATTACAATAACAAATCACAATATTACTTCTGACAGTTTTGGCCTGACTTCTTTCTGAACAGCGACCGATGAGACGATGACTGGTGTATCGATGTCTCCGCGAAAATATAGGGAAGTTGGGTTTGAGCGAACAACCATGAATTGATCGTTCAATCTTCAACTACATTGACACTCCCCAACAAAAGAGGGATCCATCCCTTTTTTCCATCACGACCAATACACGTTGACTTGGATGCCATTGCGAGAAGCTGGGTCACACGGACAGAGCTGAAATGAAAAACAAACAGAAAAGCCAGCACACCACAAGCATACCCACAGCACAATCTCACACATCGATGACGACCTGCGCCTCCAGATAAAGGTATCCTCTTGACATCTTACAACACAATCGCCACTTGCTAGAATGACTCTTGCAGAATGCAACGTGACCATACCAGCACCTCATGATACTCTACGCACATCCTCTTATCTACTCACAACCAATTATCACTGCAACCGCTTGTCACTCATTCTGCCTCAATTCTAGTAACGGTGACGTATGCAAGCCTCAGTCGTCTACACTCTCGCTCCCCGGCGTGTGGGACCACAGCTAACAATTATCTCCGTATGCATGTCATTCTTGGCAATAGCCTAGCCTCCCCGGCGTATACGACCCATCTGCTATCTATAACATCAATCAATTCATTCACGGATGTCAGCCACGTCTCGTAAACCGTCAATGCCCGGCTCTTGCTACGCTGGGACTCACGCTGTTCCTTGAAGTTTCTCAGAAACGCTTAGTAATAACGGATGCAAAACCGAAACACCGATTGGCTACTCGAGAATTCTTTATTGTAACACCA